>CP139507.1:329582276-329699776 GCA_021014915.2 Artemisia tridentata subsp. tridentata | reverse complement strand
CCGTACAACGTCGCTTATCCTTATTTCCAACACTAAGCTAAATGTCGAGTACTAATCTTAGCTAGTACCAATCTACCACGATCCACACGATCCTTACTAAATCACACAATCAACACTCTTGACACGATCTACCCGATCTACCCTTGATCCACTTGATCAACACTCAAGCTCACTAGCTACAAGAGATCTCCAAGATCTCAACAAGATCACAATGATCTACTCTCAAAAACTACACAAAAGAAAATCAACTTGGTGTATGATAGGATGCAACAAGTATGTAACAAGTGTTACAAGTGCACTAACTATAACTACAACACTTTGTATCTTCTTTGATACTTTGTGTTCTTCTCTTGCACTAGTAGAGGAATGAAGGTGATCACTTGGTTGGATGATTGGATCACTCTTTAAACAAAAGAAAACTAAACTAAATGATCAAAGGAGAGAAGATGAGATAAGAGTTTTAAACTCAGAAAGTTGTGTGTGAAAAAGGGTGCCCAAAAACTTTGAAGAGGGCTGGCATTTATAGGCAGAAGAAATTTTCCCGTTATAGGGTCACGGTACCACTAAATACCACACGGTACCACTAAATTTAGTGGTACCGTGCTAGACAAGGACGCTCCAATTTTTGTTTTTAGTGGTGAAAGTTTATTTGGAGAAGTTTGGAGCTGATTTTGGGGGAAAAAAATAGCTGTTATGATTTTTAAACTTATTTTTCCGATAAAACATTTCTTTATATTTCAAAAATAATTTGTAAAGTATATTTTTGAAAAAATCTTTTGACACATTAAAAATGTGAAGTTTGAAACACAAATTCACTTCTTTGATCATTTGTCAAGTTGTAAATTTTGTTTGTTCATACCTAGAGTGATTCACGTAAAAACGGGATATTTCGACTAAAAACTTGTTTACGTTAATTTTGACGTAAAGTGTTTTCACATTTTGTTATCATCAAAACGTGGAGTTATCGAAAGATATAAATAACGTTTTTAGAACATTATTTGCATCAACAAAATCTTTTGTATAACTCGATTTACAACCCGAACTAGTTGAGGTTATGAATCTGCCAGAACCTTATTCGAAATTCTACAAACCGTAACTTCTTAAATCTTACAAACAGTCATACAAATGCCTATAATATGTATTCTAATCATTATTATACCCTAAATTACAGATTTTAAATAATTTTTTACAAACCCTAATTCCATCCATGTAGGTTACATAATTAACTTGAAAGATTAAAGCTTAAACACAATGAATTAAAGGATTAACACTAACCAATTTCTTGAATTCTCAAACCCTAACTCGATTCTTCTCTTCCTCTCCTTTTTTTTGGTTCGAATGATCTTCCAGGGATAAAGGGGAGGGGGGGTCAGTTAAGGTATATTTTGCAGGAGAAATTAGGCTAGTTTGGGTTGGGTTGGGATTGGTAGGTGTTTGGGCTTTTGTAAATAAAAACTAACTCCTAAACACTAAAACTATATTAATTGGCCCATTCTTTTTATACATATTATTATTATTATTATTATTATTATTATTATTATTATTATTATTATTATTATTATTATATATATATATATTTTTAATTAATTAATTATTATTATTTATTATTATTATTATTATTATTATTATTATTATTATTATACATATTTAATAATCTTCAAAATTTCCTAATTGCTAAATATGACTCGTAATTTATCGAAAAATAACTCAAAACATTTATAATTAGGAAATAAACTTTTCAAAAATAGAAACACACTTATAAAACATTATATTAATATCATTGTCATTAATAAATATCATTATAAAGTTTATGAATTCGTTTAATAAGTTTAAACCAATACCTTGAATTTCAATAAACGCCGAAAAGGCCTAATGTGCACTTAAGTGAAACAACACCAACGTTTCACAACCATGAATACCAGGGAACACATATAGCATAGTCACATATGGGCATATGATAGCTACATACTAGATCAACCATGAAATGAAATCACCTAAATCGCCAAACACACAAACACATCTCACATACACAACTAGTTAACCACAGATTTGGTCAAATGTTGACTGTCCTGAAAAGGTGGCGGTTATCACAGTATCCCCCCGTTAAAAGAATTTTGTACCGAAATTTAGTCGATTCTACTACTAAGAATTTTGTCACCGAATAAGTGTGGGTATCTGGTTTTCATATAATCAGTGCGTTCTCAAGTATACTCATGTCCACTGTTCGAGCTTCAACAACCTCTATAATCGGAATCTTATAGTGTCTAGTTTGCTTAACCTTCCCAATAAGCATTATGATTGGTTTTTCCCCAAGTAAAATAAATCATCAATCATAACATTCTAGGGGATGATAATCATTTAATCATCGACTAGGCCTTTGAGGTTCAACACATGTTAACCACTAAAATTCTGAGGATGTTCTAGCAAGGAAATGATGTCCTTGTAAGTGAGTCAGGATGACAAGTTCGCTAATGAAACTGCTAACCCAGATCCAACGACCTAGTTAATTATAATTGAGTGAACTACATCAGTTGCTCTTAATGCAATTGAGTCAATGCTTGAATGAAGAACCCAATGAAGGCCAAAGTTATACTCAAAGGACTAGAAATCGAACTAGTACACCAGTGTTGTGACAAAAACTTATACACCAAACGTAGCTACTACTAACGGAATATGAGATCCACTTGCAATTATCGAGTGATTAAAATTAATGGTGTAAGCATTGGCCATCCTTGAGAAAATTTATCAAAAACCTTAAGCTAGGTAACAACTCGATTCCAACTCAACTCTACAACTCATCGAACAAGAACTGTCATGAAATTAAGTTAAGAGTTAAGAGTCATTAATTAACTCAACATTTTTGAAAAATTGTTTCAATTTTGGGGGCCGATCCAAAAACAAACAAGAAATAGGTATCTACATCTTAGATTTGTGAAGAAGATCATGGGTACCGTCAAGATAAATATATCATCTTGAGGAAAAACTGTGTAACACCCCCAATTTCATGAACGCAACAGAATTTAAACTGGGTGTTACTTCATGGCATAACAGTTATAACAATAGAAAACGAACTCTAACTGAGTCGTTTTAAAAGATTTATCATTCGAATTATATAAATATCATAGTTTACAAAATGAGGTCCCAGTAGTTTCACGGTTTACAAATTACACAAATAAGTTTTCGAATGATAATAAAATTTATAGCCTTCTTGAGTATCCGTGCTCCTCTAGGCCAGCCTCGTTCATTATGGACCTGAGATAAACATGCTAAAAGTGTCAAAAAAAAAGTTGGTGAGTTCATAGAGTTTTTTGAAATAATTGTGAAAACCTTTATAAGTGAATCCTTGTAACAAGTAATTATAAATGTTAAATGTAAATTTCAAGTATTCCGAGTGTATGACTACTGTACTAAATACAATATCCCATATAGATAGTGTTTCAGTTGTACTAAATTCCTGACATCGAAACCTTATGTTTACTGGTTTCTGGTTGGTTCACATTTGTACAAAGTCCGTTGGTTTGTTTATTATACCAATTCTATTAGTTTCGAGATTACACCAAGTCCATTAGATCACATAGTTTGTACCAAGTACATGAAATCATCCCATTTTGTAGATGTCGATAACCTCGATATTCTACCCGGTAGGGGGCCACCAATTATTTTGTGTCTGGGTTACGTTGTTATACACCCAGAGCGTTGAAAATTGTTTTTTATTACACTATCCTTATGAAAACCAAAATGTAAATCTCGTACCAATAGAAATTGGAATAATTGTTGCAATCATATCCTATTAGGTAATATGTTGTTATACCCAGTGCTTTCAAATGTTTGTTGCGTTTTGTTTGCTCTAACAGAGTCAACTTAATGGTTACATTAATCCCAATAGATCTAACCATAATATTCATACTCACTACGCATAGTGCTTAATGGTCCATGCTATAGAAACTCTAAGTATGGCACACTGGTACATAAAGTGGCTTTCATCACACCAAAAATGTCTGACGATATGCATATAGTCACACACATTTTTTTGGGTGTGTGTGACGAAAATTCGCGCCACCGTAGGTAGCATATGGTCACATTGTTTAGTTTGTGGCCATTTTCATTGAAAAAGAGTGACCAAAACCCGAATATGTGTGACAAATTAGGCACAAGTTTTATTGGATTTATCAGTATGTGTGACTATTTCCCATCCTATGGCCACATGAATATATAATAAATGTGACATTTGTGATGATTTAGTCACACAACGTGTGTTGTTTTTTCTCGAGTTAGTCACATACAATTTAAAAAACAGTGACCAAAAGTTTTAATATGTGTGACCATATGCTGTTTAAAGTGAAGAAATGTGTATTTTGTGTGACTATTGATCATCCAATGGTTACATGAATTTTTAGTTTTTGTGGCATTTTGTAATATTTAGTCACACAAAGCATGTTTATTTTGGGTATTTAGTCACATACAATTAAGCATAAAGTGGCCAAAAGTGTTAATAAGTGTGACCATATGCTGTTTAAAGTGAAGAAATGTGTATTTTGTGTGACTATTGATCATCCAATGGTCACATGAATTTTTAGTTTGTGTGGCCTTTTGTTATATTTAGTCACATAAAGTATGTTTGTTTTGGGTATTTAGTCACATACAATTAAGCAAAAAGTGGCCAAAAGTGTTAATAAGTGTGACCATATGCTGTTTAAAGTGAAGAAATGTGTATTTTGTGTGGCTATTGATCATCCAATGGTCACATGAATTTTTAGTTTGTGTGGCCTTTTATAATATTTAGTCACACAAAGCATGTTTGTTTTGGGTATTTAGTCACATACAATTAAGCATAAAGTGGCCAAAATTTTTAATAAGTGTGACCATATGCTGTTTAAAGTAAAGAAATGTGTATTTTGTGTGACTATTGATCATCCAATGGTCACATGAAATTTTAGTTTGTGTGGCCTTTTGTAATATTTAGTCACACAAAGCATGTTTATTTTGGGTATTTAGTCACATACAATTAAGCATAAAGTGTTAATAAGTGTGACCATATGCTGTTTAAAGTGAAGAAATGTGTATTTTGTGTGACTATTGATCATCCAATGGTCACATGAATTTTTAGTTTGTGTGGCCTTTTGTAATATTTAGTCACACAAAGCATGTTTGTTTTGGGTATTTAGTCACATACAATTAAGCATAAAGTGGGGAAAAGTGTTAATAAGTGTGACCATATGCTGTTTAAAGTGAAAAAATGTGTATTTTGCGTGACTATTGTTCATCCAATGGTCACATGAATTTTTAGTTTGTGTGGCCTTTTGTAATATTTAGTCACACATCGAATTAAACAAAGAGTGACCAATAATATTGATAAGCATGACCATATTATGTGACTGCATCTTTTAGTCACAGGGTTACTACTGGTATTACTTAGTTAGTACTGTTGGAGCAGAGTTGCTACTGCTAGTACTAAGTTAGTCCTGCTGAAGCAGAGTTACTACTGCTAGTACTATGCTAGTGCTGCTGGAATGAGTATATATATATATAAAACATTATTAAAAACCAAAAGAAATTTCAAATTGAAGTAAATTCGAATGTATATAACTGAACAGAATATACAATTGTAATGTCGTACTTAATTAATCAAATTCTCAAGTACCATAATCTAAAGACTTTTGACTCTTCACCGGCTTAGCAGCGTGTTGCCTTAAGTCGTTAACAGATATATATTGTTTCTTCGATGGTACCGGTGGTACACATTTAGTCACAGGGTTTGTTGGTGTAACCTGTAGTAAACAAAAGACGCTTCTATCAAACATTGAATTAAATATGAAGAATTATATATATGTAGGTTGAAAAAACACATGTATGTACCTCCTCTTCAAGAATAACTTGATCCTTTGGCCATGCAACGAAACCACTTACACACTCCTTAACTGTTTTTAACCCATTATTTGCAACGTCGGGTATGCATGCTGCATCAACTAACGATGAATCAATTGACACTCTGTAGCAATCATTTGGGAGTGGTCGGTTATGCAGCATTTGCTTTCCATTAGCCTGGTATACGGTACCCAAAGCAACGATATTTGTTTTCTTTACGTGCCACAGTTTGCACTTAGATGTCTACAAAAAAAGAATTTTTGCATGTATATATCAGAAATTATTTAAACAAAAGAATAACAAGAAACATGTTGAAATACATACTGTTAGCAGTGCTTGTGTTGGAGACATATTTTATTGCGATTGGGAATCCGGAGACCCGTTTTGTTGCTTCTTAGGCTTTGTCTTGGGTCCGACAGTTTTAGCAAGTTCCTATATGTATATATAAAACACGTTACATTATTTAAACAAAAGAGTAGCAAGAAACATGTTGAAATACATACTGTTCGCAGTGCTTGTGTTGGAGACGACACATTTTGTTGCGATTTGGAATCTGGAGACCCGTTTCGTCGTGACTTAGGCTTATGCTTAGGCCTGACAGTTTTAGCAGGTTCCTATACGTATATATAAAACACGGTACATTAGTCGATCATGTATGTAAAATTCAAAAATCAAAGGGGGATGTTTTATTACTTACCATTGTTTCCGTTACCTTTTCAGAAGTTTCAAGGCCATTGGACTTCTCCTGAATTCTCGCATCTTTAGCACTTACAACATCACTTGTCTGAGTGCCGTCCACCTCATTAGCGCTGCTCTCTATATTGTCAATGGCCATTGGAGTCACCTGCAATGTAAATTAAGAAATACATTGACTCATTAGTTTACGTTCAATGCCTGGTATCGTTAGCATCAGTGGTGTTAGCATTAGAAAATGAAATTGTTAACAACATAAAAAATGGCTTACATCTGAGGCTATTGGCAATGGATCAGATGGAAAAGTTATATTGATCCCTTGTTTATTCAACTGTGTCATCAGTACAACAAGCACTTTATTTGTCTGTTCCACCTCACCGGATAATTTCTTGACCTGCACATCTTTTTCTGTCATCTCGGTGGACAATTTCTTGACCAATTAATCTTTTTCTTCACGCTCGCGTCTCTCATTATCCAGTTGAGTTTGAAGTAACTTAATTCTTTCATCGGCTTCTTGTTTTCTTCGAGGAAGGCCAAAATACTTCTTGTATGTTACTCCACCTCCCACTCCTCAGGCATAACCACCATTTTCCTTACCAAGGACAACTGTCATGGCATCAGTGCCATTATTAACACTCAAGGTTCCTTCCTTGATCTGGTCATCAACTGCTTTCCACACAAAAAATATAGGAAATGTTGGTATTAAAAGTCTTCTTGATGCTGTTAGAGTAACTGCTGCTCATATTTGTGTCAATGCTGCTCAGTTGGAGTTAGTGCTGCTCATGAACTTCAAAGAAAAATATACTACAGCTAGTATACAGTTACTGTCGTTAGTACGCAGTTAATACTGCTGGTATACAAGTTACTACTGCTATTACATAGTTAATGCTGCTTCTATATAAGCATAATAATAGAATTTGCAGTCAAACTTACAAGTTTATCTCCCATTGATCTAATATCATCATCTGGGTATTCGCCGTCTTTGTTTACCCTTCCTTTCAACCACATTACATCACGCGGGGGTTCTTCATCCACTTCAATCTATTTATTTTGGATCTAACAAACATCAAATGCATACACATGTAAAGTTAAACCAAGATAAACAAAAATATGAGGATGCTTACACATGTACATTTAAACCAAGATAATAAAAAATATGAGGGTATTAATGCAAATGTGCAAATTGGGCAATGTAAACAGATTCATTTCTCATACTGATCGTCTCTCAATTTGTAAAACAAACATTATGTAATCTTACCATTTTCTCTTTGACATAAACATATCCACCTCGTCCCATTTTATGCTGATAAATATTTTGGGAACACGCCATTTTAGCTTTATCAGATTTCTCCTAAAAACACAAAATCATAAGGCGTTTAGATGCAGTAATGCTGCAAACTAAAAATTATAAAATGACATATAGACTTAAATAAAGATGACTAATTAAAACCTTGTATGCATCGGTGGTCGTGTAGTTTACAAACTCGACCCAGTCTGCTGAATCCATAATTGTACTATACAAGCCCAGGACTTCAGTCAGTTTGGAAGGTGTATTTAGGTTGGGAAAAATGTAGTTGCATTTGAGCTTCATTCTGTAATTCCTTAGCAGTTGACCAAGACGAGTCATTATCAATTTTCTGTATGTCACGTCAACATAAAAAAATTTCTGCAAAGATTAACAAAATGTTGTTAATTAGTTGCACATAATGTAACTGCGTATATAAACTTATGTAGTACTGGGTTACAAAATAGTATATATGTACCGTGATTTCAGCCCATAGTTTATCTCTTGATTCTTTATTCACCTGCTTCCAGGAAAGAATCTTCACACCTATCTACTCATGAACCACATCTCCTAAAAAACTCACAAACACTGCCCTGTGTTCCCCTGATACCCTACCGAATGCATCGAAGGTTACCTTGAGCTTTATTCCACCAGGTTTGTCATACTTCACGCGAAACTTTATTAGCCTGGTTGAGCCCCTCTTAACTAGTATAGTCACTGGTTGGTTGGTTCCAGGCATATCTTCATCATCAGAATACTGTTCGAATTCATATCCTAAGGCGTCATCATCAAGTACAACATCATTAGGAGGAATCAAAGTTTGATTATCAACAATAGGTTCAATATCCATGACTCTTGAACAACAAAGGGTAAAAGAAAATGATTATGGCTTAGCTTGGAGAGTAATGGTGATAGAAGATTTAATTTTTGTATTTTCTTTGCAGGCTTTTTTTTAAGGAGAGAAAAGAGGGTATACCAAGAATATGAATCGTTTTTCTTGGTAACTGCTTGTAATTAGGTGATTTAAAAAATTTCGATCAAAATTTTGGCTCCAAGTTGTAATTTGAAATTAACAATTGAATTATTTGAAAATTTTGCCTTTGAACCTGTTAATTAAAGCATAAACTTTAATAAATCAAAATTTTGGCTCCAAATGTTATATATCATTATCTTAATAATCGCAAATGTACCACACTGTGCAACCATCACATCATCAGTAAAAATTGCTACCCATTTAACAAACCAAAATACTTACATAATTACCAGTTATTGTACCCTTACTAATTACATTTACAAAACACAAATTGCTACAAATTTTTTTTTTGAACATTGAAGACTTTTTATTAAGTAATATATTGAAAACCAAAACCAGCAAGTTGCTGGGGAATACAGAAAGGAGAATATTTAAAACATAATACAGTACATACATAAGGGAAAATCAGTATCCAAATTAAATGTCAGAATTAAACCATATACCATTTACAAAACACAAAAGCTGTTAATGTATATCCTAAACCCCTAAACCATCTTAGTCTTGCCTTTCCCATGGCTTCTAGAAGGTGCTCCAAAACCTATAGGATTCTTCTTACACGGCATTCCCAAGACAATATCCTGAGTAAATTTCTTTTTGTGTGCCTTTTCAACTGGTATTTGAACTTACACAGGGAGAGCCAGAATAGGAGCTTGAGATGGGAGTTCCTCTGGAGGTTGAATAGCTTGGATAGGTTCCACTTCCCAAGTACCAGTACTTGCATCAGAATGTTGCTCTGGATAATACCAAGCAAGAAGGCCAGGAAGGATGTTAAGAGCACCGTCATTTGATTCTGAACTGCTTGAATCAGAAGAAATTTGTATGAAATCTACAAATAACAACTGTTAGATCAGTTTTATTGATTCAAATGTTAAACTATATCACAATCAAAGAAAAACCTTTTGATGGTTTACCATTGCAGAAGAATACATTGTGTTCTCGTATTTTGGTCCTCTTTTGTGGTATCCCAAACAATGAAGCAATGTTGCACAAACTAGGCTGCATTTCAAGTCTCATTGGTGGCCAACTAGGCTGCAATTGAAGTCTCAATTGGACCTCTCAGTGTACTCACAAACATTGGACCTCTCAGGGTACTCACAAACAGTTCAAAAGACTGTATTTGTAGTCTCAATGGACATCTCAGTGTACTCTAATAGGCTTCATTTGGACCTCTCATTGGTGGCCAAGCACAAACAAGTCTGCTAGGTACTCTAATGACTGGCCAATCACAAACTAGGCACATTCCAATGCTCTCATTGATTTAGACCTCCTAGTTTACTCACAAACAGGCAACAAAAAATACTCAGACACAAAACACTTAATTAGACATAGCATAACAACCATTATGTATACGAAAATCAGAGTATGGAAAAACAAACAGAGCATACATTAGACATAGCATAACAACCATTATAAAATACAAAACAACCCCATTTTACATTAGAATCGATCGGTAACAACCACTAACATCACCATTTATAGATCAAAAGTCTGATACTAATTATTGTACAATCAATCATCAACTGATATGTGAAAACATTAAAAAACATACCTTTGTTGTTATTTGGATTCATTGTTTGCATGCTTGTGTTTGCCAGAAGAATGTGTGTGCTGATTAGGGTTTATTGATTATTGTGTTTGTTTACAAATGATCGGGTAAAGGGATTAATTGCCGGTTGAATATTGAATTTGTGGTTTGGTTTAACCATAGCTGACGTGGCAAGATTTGTAAAAGAAAAAAAAAGAAAAAAAAAAGGCTAATGGTGCTAACGTGGCGGTGAAATCCGGCTATAGCCGGTAACTAGGGATGGCAAGGGTTCGGGTTCGGGGCGGGTTTTAGTGTACCCGTACCCGAACCCGTTTATAATACACCCGTACCTGCCCCATATCCCACCGGATACCCGATTAATATTATCCATCGGTTTTTCGGGTTTCCCCGCGGGTATCAGTCATCCGTAGTTGAATATTATTTGGACAAAATTGGCGGTATTAAGATTAAGTCACGCTAAAATCCACCGACAAAGCAAAAGAAAATACTCTAATATATTAAAATTTTTTAAAAGTTAAAGAAAATGAATATCGTATCAAACGATTTAACGCAACGTATCGCAACGCAACGTACTCGGCACGACATTCACCGAAAAAATCAAATGCACAAGAGTTTTCAAAAGTTAATCATTCTCATTTCCAAAAATAATCTTGTTTTAGCCTTTTAAAAGGTTTGGTATCATCATTTGTGTAACGGTAGAGAACACGGACTCACGAGTACTCACTCCAAAAAATCGAATAACCGAATAGTCGAGAAGAGTATTGACGATAACTCGAGTCGAGATGAGATGACGAAAAGAAGTCAAAGAGATAACTAACAACAAACATATCCAAAAAGGAGAGTCGATTGGTAATCGTCGGTATTTTCCCATAATCCAATTTTTAAGTACAAGGTATAAATACTTGTTTTATGATTTAAAACAAGTTTGGACTTACGAAAAAATTAATCTTTGGAAATAACAAAATTTCGCCATGACTCTTTCATTTATCGAATGTTTCAAAGTCAAAAGACTTTATTTAAAATCAATTTCCCGAGTAATTTATAATATAATGAGTATTTATACAAACCCTAAACCTTAAACCCTAAACCCTAAACCCCAAACCCTTAAAGCTAAACCAATCCGTAACTCAAACAATAACCAAACGAATAGTCTAATAAATCCTAACCCCTAAACCCTTAAGGCGACATGAAGTTGCAGATCTGTTTCATCATTTCTTAATAGAGTTTCTAGACTGAACCTGGTAGCTGGATGGTCTTGAGGCAACTCACGCAACCTTTCGACCTCTGGAGCACGATTATGCATCTGTAGCATAATACGAGTTATCTCACCTAGCAAATTGTTAATCAGTTTGAGTTCTTTTTCTTGTTCATTGCGTAATCGGGTGAGGATAGCCTTTTGCACCTCTGCTGGTTCATTAGCCATAGTGTTTGTGTTAAAATTAGTGATACTTGTGAGAGAGTTTTATAAGAAGTAGTGTGAAAAATGAAGTGTTGTGACAGAGGAACAACGTGAACGAGAAGAGGAAGCTGCTCGTTTGGAGCAGCAAGCCAGAGACGAAGAACAACATAGGAAGAACTAGGAAATGGGTTAGTTCTCACCTGATTCCTCTTCGAGTGAAGACGGTTATGTCTCAGATGATACCTTCCATTAATTTGTAGTTTCATTTCAATTTCTGTATCGTAGTTTCATTCGTAGTTTCGTTTTAATTTCCGTATCGTAGTTTCATTTGTAGTTTGGTTTTAATTTCCGTATCCTAATTTAATGTAATTTTCCACAAAAATTCCCCAGTCCTCCTCGTAAAAATTATCCCGCTTAAGAACCAAGGGGGTGTTTTGTAATTTTTTTTAAACACAATGGATACATAGTACTCTAGAGGGGGGTAGAAATGATTATTTTTTTTATTATTTTTTTTTATTATTATAGCTCACCGTAACGTGGCGTTAAGGGGTTAACGCAGGTGCGTTAACGCAGCCTTAACGCACACACTTCCCTCGGGTCAATAATAATGAACCTGATCCCGAATCATTCCAAACATTCCCTCGGTTTCATTTTGTCGAGTCAAACCCTAATCAGATTTAATATCATTAATATAGAAAATATCATTAATATAGAAAATATCAATTACCCTAATCAACAAGTCAATTAGTCAATCTAACACCAAATTAACACACTTCCAAATCAACTACACTAGTCAATCCAAACCAAACACAAACCAAATCGGACCAATATTATCCACCTGTTTACTTTTGGGGCATTTCCATGGTCCCTCTTCCCGCCTAAAGTATTGGGAACCGTTCGTATACCTCTCCAGCCTATTTATACCTATCGACATGGAAAACCGTTCATATACAACTCCTTTGATATTTTCATTAGATATTATATTTCAAATTTCAATGGCTGAATCCTCTTCAACTCCTGTTTCAAACAAAAACAAACGCCCAAGGGATGATTCTCCTCCTCCAATCCCTGAAAAATATAAAATTTTTGGCATATCCCAAGAAATTTGGGAGAAATGTAATAAAGGCCAGTATGGTACTGAAAACACATTGATAGAATTTTACAACAAGCGTATAAAGATGCTGGAAGAAAGGAACAAGAAAGATTTAGAGATCCTTTTGGAGCATCAGAAGAAAGTTGATGATAGGAACAAAGTAATAGAAGAAACAAGAGAGAAAATAGTTGGTGTTTACAAATCTATTCAAGATAGTGTATTTATTTCTTAATGTATCTTTTGTTTATATATTTTTCCTATGTAAATGTAAACTTATTTTGACTTGGTTTATATATTACTTAACTTTTTCAATTCATACAAGTTTATGATATTTGAATGCAGTTATTATTATTAGTTTATGATACCTGTGTTTCCCCTGATGTTAAAGGGGTGTTTGGTTTCTTGGATACTTAGAAGACTATTAACACTGAAACAGTAAATTGTGTTGTAATGCAAGAACAACAATATCACCAAAACTGATTAAGTGTCTTCCTTTACACTTAATCCCTTCAAAATGTATGAGTGCAGTATGGTTTTAAAATAAAATTGAGTTCATAATGCTGATAAAAAGTTTTTGCACAAAGTTTGTACTGCTAGGCAAAAAATTGTACTTGTAGCGAAAACTTTGTACTTCTGGGTATCCGTTAGTACTGGTTGGGAGTGCAGGGTACGTTTGTGTCACTTTTTACTTAAAGGGTATAAATCCCCAATTGCGGCACACAATCATATTTACGCACACATTACTCTCTCTCTTTTCCACTCCCTAAACGAATTTTAATCGTCATATTGCAAAACCCCCAAATCAAATCATAATGTCGAACCTACTTTTACCGAACCTCATAATAATGTTGCCTTTTTAGAAAAATCCAATGAGTCTGTAGATTTTATTGATGTAACCACTGTGAAAAATCCATCATTTGAATAAATTATTTCTCAGAATATTTATCCTTTTCTACGTGTAAATTTTTTTTTATTATTTTGATTGTGGCTATTATCTTATGTGACGGAGATCACATTCCGAATAACCGTGCTTGCAACTGAATTCGTATTCAAGTAAGTAAACATGTTAGTCTAAAATATTATGAGATTCCACTTTACGTTATTTCGTTAATATGTTTTAAACTAAACATTCATTAACTAATGATAATTTTATAAAACCCTAAACTACCATAATAATAATTATAACAACAAAACCCTAGAAATATTAAAGTACAAATTATCTAATTAATGTACAAGTGTCTAAAGCATAAAACCCTAAATCCATAAAAATTCCCGATAAAACCCTAAGTTCACATAAGTGTTATTTTATGTATACATTTCATAAACCCTAATTTATTTATACAATATTTTTACAAAATATTAAGTTTACAAATTACTTAAGCAAGTGTACAAGTCATTAATGCATAAATTCATTTATTTACAAAATCTTTATAAAAATTCCAATTATATTATTTCAAAGCATAAAGTACAAACCAATCATGCATAATTTTTTACAAAATATATTTTCTAAACTCACTAAATATTTTTAACAATCTTTAAAACTAAAGTACAAGTACCTAATGCAATATAAACTAAAAATTATTACATTTAATATTATACTTTTAACTTAACAAAAACTTAATATATAATTTATATATAATTAATAAATATAAAAATTACATTTTTCTCATATTCTAAATTATTTACAAATAAAATAAGTAATACAATCTTTAAGATAACATTAAATAAATAAAAATTATAACATTAAAAATATTATTAAAACATAGTACATTTTCTATCTATTTAATAATAAATTTCTTAACTATGTACAATCATAAACCAATAATTAATTCTCTCAACCATACATATAAAAATTCGATACACATTATGTTATGCCATATACAAATCTAAAAATCATTTTTAGACCAAAACCTTAGAATTAGAAACCCTAGAGTAACCCTAAACCCTAGTTTACAAGATCACAAAGCCATAGTACTACCCGTTTAAGCATAAAACCGAACCCTAACTAGTTTAGTTACACATCCTAGTTCAAATTAAACCATAACCAACTAAATATCCAGAAATTTTAAACCTTAAGACAGCCAATTGAGTGAACCATGAGGAAGACACATAGCCTTCTTCTAGAAAACCAAATAGGTGTATGAATATTAAACATACACATCACCTACACCCTCCCCCTCCCTTGTGGCGCCACCATAACCACCCACATCACCACCTTCAGTCACTAGAATCTCCAGGAACTCCTCACAACCCTAGCTAGACTCCTCTATAAATAGAACACAACATAGAACCCTAAAAAGCCATAAACCATACGAATCACCACAAACAGCCTTACTCCACTTCACCACTGATCCCTATAGCCTAGATTAAGTTCAAATAACCCCAAGAAAGCAGTAAGATAAAGGTAGAACCAGAGGAGAGCTTGATTCGATCCATACACCAAAAATATGCCCTAGTCGAACAAAACATTAAGGTATACCTATGACCCTTTTAAATTACTCTTTCATACTTATTTTAAGTCCAAATATATACTAGAACATGTCTTAAAAAGGTTATAAGCCCAGAATTTGTAAAAACCTATCTTTCTCTATTTTTGATCTTATCGAGTGAAATAATAACAATAATTACGTATAGGAACTTTAACAAACCTAGGATCATAAAAATAATTTAGGAACTCTTTAAATATGTTAGACTAACTATTTATAACATAAAAACACTAGTCTAATAATCGGATTACAAGAAAAATGGATTTTTCTTCTTCTTTTGTTCCTGTCGACACAGCAGCAGACCTGCTGCTTTCGACACTAATTTACCCTATCAAACGAACTTATAAAATTCTAGTTTTCAACATGGTTAAAGTACTTTTAAAGGGCTAAAAGTAGGAAAAAGAATCAAGGTTTTTCGTTGAGAAACGAGGGAGAACGGGACGTTTGAAGTTGGGGTAACTTTCTGTGTCGAGTGAAACAAAAATACGAGTTTCTGTTTTAAATATTGAATTCGTGAGTTCGATTCTGACCCCGAGACTTTACAAAAATACTTTTAAAACAATTATGAACATTTTAGAAAAGGTTTAGAAAAAGGTCTCGGCTTGAATCACTAAAAATAAATTGTTTTTGAACAAGGGATGTCGAGTGAAAAGATTTAGAGACATAGGGACTGTTTTTGCCAAAACTCTATAATATTTTATGGTTTGGACTAAGTTTGAGATCGGGGAATCCCTAAGGGGTAAAAACAGTATATTTTGAAACTAAAAAGTATTAAGTGTCAATTAACTAAAGTTTCAAGGGTAAAAGTTGTCATTTCTAGTTTAAGGGTAAAATTTGCCAAACCTAGAAACTTAAGGGTCTAAAGTGAAAATAAAGTATAAACCCTAATTATTATTTAATATTATTATTATTATAATTATTAATAATATTATTAATTTTATTAAGTTTTTATTTTAAACTTAATATACGTTTTTACCGTAACTAACAAATGAAATGTCCTTTTAACGAACGAACAAAACCAAACCTTACAGATAAGAAAATATAACAAAATAATTACTTTTGAAACTACATATTGGTTCAATTAAGTATTTAATCAACAAACCAAATAACGAAACGAATAATAAATATAATAAGAAATAATTACTGAGAAACTTGATATAACCAATTCAGGTTGCAAGCCGGAGACGTTTATCAACTGTATTTCGTTTTGTTTTCCACCCAGATTGTTCAGGTGAGTTTATAGTCCCACTTTTTACTTACGTGTTTTCCAAATATGTGGGGAGATACATGCTATTAAATCGAACACAAGTATTTTCCTGATTGTTATTGCACTAGGCTAACTGTTCGTTATTATTGAGATTGAATTATTTATTTAAAAGACCCTCATATCATGCACCATTAGTCACCTGCTGGGTGAGCGCGAATATAGTGAATAGATCTATTGGCCTGACGACCCATTTGTTCTGACCGGATGGATATCTTCGTGGTAGCCGGTTAGGCAGATGCATTATATTTGATATCTTTAACTCGGGGGCGAGACCACTCTCATTTCAATCATGTTTGTGGAATCTGGAAACTGTTAACGCATTGCGTGTCATGAGGTTTAGTGCAATATTGCTGAATTACGATATAATTGATTTCTCATATTTTGGCTTGTGTTCAAACTAATTATGATTTTAAACGCTATAGATTCACTCAACCTTTGTGTTGACTTTTTAAGCATGTTTATCTCAGGTATTTAGAAGTATGGATATTGGCACGGAGCGGCGGTGGACTTTCTTCTTAAAATAAAAGAGTGTCCACTTTGTTATCATTCAATAGATAATGTAAATTTTATCATGTATTTCTGAACCTCCCTCTGGGACCTATCTTATGTACTCTGATATTTAATAAATGAATGATAACAATTTATTAAAAACGTCTCTTTTCGAGTCGTTTTCTATTTCCATGACTGTGAACCATGAAGTAGCACCCCAAGCTTATATTCCGCTGCGTAATCCGAAAATGGGGGTGTTACAGATTGGTATCAGAGCTTGTGGTTATAGAGAACCAAATGTTTTCGAACATTGGACTATAACCGGTTTTCACAAAAACTTAACCAAAGTCCTCCGTGCCACGCCGTTACTGAAACGTTATTTGTATGTAAGTTGTTGTTAATCGTTTAAACTGCATAAATGGAATATTTATAACTATAAAGTGGTTACAGAATCCTGATTTCCCTATCCAATTTATTTCACTTATGTCTAGGCTAGGACATCAAGGTGAAACCTTACTTAGAGCCTTATCCATTTAGGATCCTTTATACTAAACTTCGTACATTTGATATTTCTACATTTCACCTTTAGTTTCCTTCCCTAATGTTATTAATTTCTTATAATAATTTCTCATAATTATTATTTGCAAATTATTACAGTACCATGTTTCCCGAAACCCCTAAAGATAACCAAATCACGCCAAACCTCACTCTAGATAACAGTTCCTTCCCTCAACCTCCAACCATAGACAACCACCCAACTGGTAACATATTAAAGTGACAAAAACTAGGACCACTATTGAAAACAAGGAACCCAAGTATCCATATTAGAGACACAAAATTCTTAACCTACCACATGCTGTGTTAATAAGAGACGTTGCATTAATTGTTTTGGTAAAACAATTAATCAAATTATTAATATCATGCTATAACCCAACATACCAAGACCCACCTAGACTAGGCTATAACCAATAGAGATTCCCTCTAGGATAAATTTCGGAAGAGAACTTGATGAATGAAGAGAAAGTCGCTGAACCTTAGCTTTTATTAGTTTGTTCCTTACCCAGAATAAATATACATCTTCATTAGCATGATTGTCAAACTGAAAAGTTAACTCGGAAGAGTTTCTGGTATCCACTAAATCAGATTTATACCTATCAGCTTCTGTACAATGTCTTGGCCACAAGATATGTTGCATAAAGATGATGCTTGTACTAATTTGTTATATATAACAAAATTAACAAGTTATTTATGACTATATGTGGTCTTGATTTTGTTATATTTTGCTGTATATGGTATCGGTTAACGTGAACCAGTGATGATCATCTTGCATACACGTATGATATTTGGACATGTTGTAATCTTACGATTATCATGAGTTGTACCCTGATAATCTAACATGGACAAAACATAAACGTGTGTTTTGTAATAAAAGCCTATGAAAAATGACCAAACCTACCATTACCCGTACCCTAGGAATAACAACCAAAAGCGAAAACTCAATGACAGAAAAACCATTACCTTAACTTAAGGATTCCCGAACTAGAAATTAAACAAGGCGTTACGCCTAAGAGAAAGGACTTTAAGAGAAAACTTGATGATAAGAAAACCCTAAAACCGATAGGAAAATTAAGATTGGTGTATAGAAAAACTAGAACTCAATAAGAATCCTCACCATATCCTAGCATGACTTTAGTATTTTAGCAGAAGATAAATCCCTGTAGGAGATAAATAAATTGAGGTTTAAAAACACTTTAAGATGTAATCCCTTTTCAAATCTTACTTGGGTTACGATGGATGTGACCTAAGTAAAACAACTACTTTCCTGTTATATAAACCCTCATTTTGTAATAAACTCTGTAATAAATTCAGCTTCTATTCTGCCCATAGGTATTTCGTAGCCATCCACTATTATACCATTAGAAATTAGGTTTATTCCTAATCAATCAGTACACGGATCTATCCTGTAGGATTCTTAGACAAACTTTAAGATTTATTTCAAGGATTACCTTAGTATCACCATAGAAATTCTTGACCTACCACCGTAGTATGAATAAAAATCTTCTTAATATTTTGAAAAATATTTATGAAGTCATTTTATAAAAACAAAACGTTGAACACCATCTAAAACAATTTGAAAAATATAAAATACCACCACAACTGAACCAAATATCACATCATTCGGTCCTCAGTTTTGCATAGTCTGGCCAACTATGTCTAAACTAGGAAGAATCATGTCATAATTGGCACAGTTATCTTTTCAAATTTCCTAATAACAATTTTCATTCCAAAGTAAAATATTGAAAAATCTTTCATAACATATCACTTTTGATTTGATATAATAAAAGCTTACCGCTACTACTCATTATCTCTAAGATAGGAATCCAACAAAAATTGAGGATAGAAAAACTATAGGAATTCACAAACCCAAACTTCATTAAGAATCTTGGAAGATAGTACATAGTTAACAACGAAAATACTAAAATTTCGAGGATTACATAATTTCATTAAGAGTTACCTAAGAAACATACAAAGACCTTATAGAATACCTAGATATTACAATTTAAACTAGGAATCATGAAAATTCATACAAAGCGAAATCACTAGCATCGGAAGTACTAAGGTCACAATGATTACAAGATAAGGAATAGATTCGCTAATAGGTTGACCCATCATAAAAACGAGGATCGCCACCAACATCACAATAGCTATAGCCACAACAGGATGAAGAATCTTGACTATCCTGCGTAGTAAGTACCACGAGACTAAATATTAGGTATAAAAAAAAAATAAATAAACTTTATTTGAGGATTACATAGAAAAACACCCCTTACCCCCATATCTTGTCTACCCCAATAGCAAAGACCACAATAGGCATAAGGACCGCAAGGACACAAACTAGGAACGTATGATCTTCATTCGGTACATAAGCCAAGTAGGAAATCGCAAGGACCACATAGACGATTGCTAGGAAGGTAACGAGGTGCGGCATTTTGAAGTTTTTAGGAGAGAAATTTGGTGGTGAAAGAATGAGGATTAGAAATGAGGTATTTATAAGTGGAAAAATTAGCCGTTAACTAGTCGTTATTTCGACCGTTGGAGATACTGTTCCTGACCGTTAGATTATGACCGTTGGAACACTATTCACAGCCTTAGAATTATTAGGTAGCAAAACATTCAAATTTAGCTTATCCAGTAGAAATGAGACTGACCAAGATACATTCTCTTAGTTACCAAATGGAAATCCTTAGACAACTTTATTAGGCCCAAAACTATAATTGAGGAATTAGCAGTGAAATAATATTTCTGGGAAC
The DNA here is from genome assembly GCA_021014915.2 of Artemisia tridentata subsp. tridentata. Classification (NCBI taxonomy): domain Eukaryota; kingdom Viridiplantae; phylum Streptophyta; class Magnoliopsida; order Asterales; family Asteraceae; genus Artemisia; species Artemisia tridentata. The sequence goes on along the minus strand of CP139507.1, from coordinate 329,679,309 downwards.
ATAGGACGTAAAGAATAAAATAATATCGTATTATTTTATTTTTTAACTTGAGGCATTTTAAGCATATCAAATTCCCCTTCTAAACTAAATCGTTGTACGATTTGTTCCTTTCTCATGTTCCCTATCTGAATAGGTTAGAAATTTGAACCTAGCTATCTCTATACTTCATTTTCCCCAATTTCCACACCCAACGTAAACTGAATCTCGGGACGAGATTCCCTTGACGGTGGGTGACTGTAACCACTGTGAAAAATCCATCATTTAAATAAACTATTTCTCAGAATATTTATCCTTTTCTACGTGTAAATTTTTTTTTATTTTATTATTTTGATTGTGGCTATTATCTTATGTGACGGAGATCACATCCCGAATGACCGTGCTTGCAACTGAATTCGTATTCAAGTAAGTAAACATGTTAATCTAAAATATTATGAGATTCCACTTTACGTTATTTCGTTAATATGTTTTAAACTAAACATTCATTAACTAATGATAATTTTATAAAACCCTAAACTACCATAATAATAATTATAACAACAAAACCCTAGAAATATTAAAGTACAAATTATCTAATTAATGTACAAGTGTCTAAAGCATAAAACCCTAAATCCATAAAAATTCCCGATAAAACCCTAAGTTCACATAAGTGTTATTTTATGTATACATTTCATAAACCCTAATTTATTTATACAATATTTTTACAAAATATTAAGTTTACAAATTACTTAAGCAAGTGTACAAGTCATTAATGCATAAATTCATTTATTTACAAAATCTTTATAAAAATTCCAATTATATTATTTCCAAGCATAAAGTACAAACCAATCATGCATAATTTTTACAAAATATATTTTCTAAACTCACTAAATATTTTTACAAGTCTTTAAACCTAAAGTACAAGTACCTAATGCATATAAACTAAAAATTTCATTTATTTACTTTTAACTTAACAAAACTTAATATATAATTTTTATAACTTAATAAATTATAAAAATTACATTTTTCTCATATTCTAAATTATTGTACAAACTAAAATAAGTCAAGGTACAAGTCCTTTAAGCATAACATCTAAATAACAATAAAAATCTTATAAACATTTAAAAATATTTATTTAAATGACATTTCATGTAACATTTTCATATCATAAATTATAAAAATAATTTATTTATTTATTTAACATATGTACAACTCCATAAACTCAATGTACAACCCTTAAATGCACAAGATCATAAAAACTCATTTATTTGTATTTAAACCTTAATAAAAATTACATAAAAATTATAGAAAATTAAGAAATAATTAAAAATATATTTTTCTTATTTTTCTTACATAAGTACAAGTCTTCTAAGCCTAGAGTACAATCACCTAAAGCACAAAATTTATTTTCTCACCCACATATAGAATTCGATACACATTATGTTATGCCATACAAATCTAAAAATCATTTTTAGCCAAACCTTAGAATTAGAAACCCTAGAGTAACCCTAAACCCTAGTTTACAAGATCACAAAGCCATAGTACTACCGCTTTAAGCATAAAACCGAACCCTAACTAGTTTAGTTACACATCCTAGTTCAAATTAAACCATAACCAACTAAATATCCAGAAATTTTAAACCTTAAGACAGCCAATTGAGTGAACCATGAGGAAGACACATAGCCTTCTTCTAGAAAACCAAATAGGTGTATGAATATTAAACATACACATCACCTACACCCTCCCCCTCCCTTGTGGCGCCACCATAACCACCCACATCACCACCTTCAGTCACTAGAATCTCCAGGAACTCCTCACAACCCTAGCTAGACTCCTCTATAAATAGAACACAACATAGAACCCTAAAAAGCCATAAACCATACGAATCACCACAAACAGCCTTACTCCACTTCACCACTGATCCCTATAGCCTAGATTAAGTTCAAATAACCCCAAGAAAGCAGTAAGATAAAGGTAGAACCAGAGGAGAGCTTGATTCGATCCATACACCAAAAATATGCCCTAGTCGAACAAAACATTAAGGTATACCTATGACCCTTTTAAATTACTCTTTCATACTTATTTTAAGTCCAAATATATACTAGAACATGTCTTAAAAAGGTTATAAGCCCAGAATTTGTAAAAACCTATCTTTCTCTATTTTTGATCTTATCGAGTGAAATAATAACAATAATTACGTATAGGAACTTTAACAAACCTAGGATCATAAAAATAATTTAGGAACTCTTTAAATATGTTAGACTAACTATTTATAACATAAAAACACTAGTCTAATAATCGGATTACAAGAAAAATGCATTTTTCTTCTTCTTTTGTTCCTGTCGACACAGCAGCAGACCTGCTGCTTTCGACACTAATTTACCCTATCAAACGAACTTATAAAATTCTAGTTTTCGACATGGTTAAAGTACTTTTAAAGGGCTAAAAATAGGAAAAAGAATCAACGATTTTCGTTGAGAAACGAAGGAGAACGAAGCGTTTGAAGTTGGGGTAACTTTCTGTGTCGAGTGAAACAAAAATACGAGTTTCTGTTTTAAATATTGAATTTGTGAGTTCGATTCTGACCCCGAGACTTTACAAAAATACTTTTAAAACAATTATGAACATTTTAGAAAAGGTTTAGAAAAAGGTCTCGGCTTGAATCACTAAAAATAAATTGTTTTTGAACAAGGGATGTCGAGTGAAAAGATTTAGAGACATAGGGACTGTTTTTGCCAAAACTCTATAATATTTTATGGTTTGGACTAAGTTTGAGATCGGGGAATCCCTAAGGGGTAAAAACAGTATATTTTGAAACTAAAAAGTATTAAGTGTCAATTAACTAAAGTTTCAAGGGTAAAGGTTGTCATTTCTAGTTTAAGGGTAAAATTTGCCAAACCTAGAAACTTAAGGGTCTAAAGTGAAAATAAAGTATAAACCCTAATTATTATTTAATATTATTATTATTATAATTATTAATAATATTATTAATTTTATTAAGTTTTTATTTTAAACTTAATATACGTTTTTACCGTAACTAACAAATGAAATGTCCTTTTAACGAACGAACAAAACCAAACCTTACAGATAAGAAAATATAACAAAATAATTACTTTTGAAACTACATATTGGTTCAATTAAGTATTTAATCAACAAACCAAATAACGAAACGAATAATAAATATAATAAGAAATAATTACTGAGAAACTTGATATAACCAATTCAGGTTGCAAGCCGGAGACGTTTATCAACTGTATTTCGTTTTGTTTTCCACCCAGATTGTTCAGGTGAGTTTATAGTCCCACTTTTTACTTACGTGTTTTCCAAATATGTGGGGAGATACATGCTATTAAATCGAACACAAGTATTTTCCTGATTGTTATTGCACTAGGCTAACTGTTCGTTATTATTGAGATTGAATTATTTATTTAAAAGACCCTCATATCATGCACCATTAGTCACCTGCTGGGTGAGCGCGAATATAGTGAATAGATCTATTGGCCTGACGACCCATTTGTTCTGACCGGATGGATATCTTCGTGGTAGCCGGTTAGGCAGATGCATTATATTTGATATCTTTAACTCGGGGGCGAGACCACTCTCATTTCAATCATGTTTGTGGAATCTGGAAACTGTTAACGCATTGCGTGTCATGAGGTTTAGTGCAATATTGTTGAATTACGATATAACTGATTTCTCATATTTTGGCTTGTGTTCAAACTAATTATGATTTTAAACGCTATAGATTCACTCAACCTTTGTGTTGACTTTTTAAGCATGTTTATCTCAGGTATTTAGAAGTATGGATATTGGCACGGAGCGGCGGTGGACTTTCTTCTTAAAATAAAAGAGTGTCCACTTTGTTATCATTCAATAGATAATGTAAATTTTATCATGTATTTCTGAACCTCCCTCTGGGACCTATCTTATGTACTCTGATATTTAATAAATGAATGATAACAATTTATTAAAAACGTCTCTTTTCGAGTCGTTTTCTATTTCCGTGACTGTGAACCATGAAGTAGCACCCCAAGCTTATATTCCGCTGCGTAATCCGAAAATGGGGGTGTTACAATTGAGATAACTGATTTCCTTAATGCAAGCTATATTAAGTTTGCATTAACAATAAAACCTACTACATATACTTCTAACATTATCCAGTTTTGGTCATCTGCTAAGGTCAAAACTATTAATGGGGAAGCACAAATCCATGCCCTTTTAGATGGGCAGAGGATTATCATTACAGAGGCGTCTATTCGAAGAGATCTTCTCCTAGATGATGCTAACGAAGTTGAGAATCTTCCAAATACTACAATCTTTGAAAAACTTTCACTGATGGGCTATGAGAGAAAATCAGATGCTTTAAAGTTTTATAAAGGTAATTTTTCTCCTCAGTGGAAATTCTTAATTCATACTGTCTTAGTGTGTCTAAGTCCAAAGACCACATCGTGGAATGAATTTAGCAGTAATTTAGCTTCTGCTATAATTTTTTTGGCTGTAATTACTCAAAGATTTAATTTTTCAAAATTAATTTTTGATAGTATGGTTAAGAACTTGGATAGTTCTTCGGCTAAATATTTTCTATATCCAAGGTTTTTGTAACTCTTTTTGGACAACCAATTTAAAAATAAGAAAAGTCACAAAAATGTTTATTCCACTCCCTGCCTTACCAAAAAGGTTTTTGCAAATATGAGGAGGGTTGGAAAAGATTTTTCAGGGACAGTGACACCTTTGTTTCCAACAATGGTGGCACTAGCCCAAACCCAAATGGGTGAAGGTTCAGCAATCCCAGCTGGTACCCATCACACACCCACACTTTTGGCTACATCATCTAAACAACAATAAAAGACCTATAAACGTAGGACTAACACCAAGAACACTGAGCTACCTCAGGCTAGTGGTTCTATACCAACTGTTGCAGATGAGGCTGTCACTGGGGGGGAGAGTAACATGTTGGCAAGGGCTGCCACTACTGTGTCTAGCTTAGCAGCAGCACAGGACAGTGGTAACTTCATTAAGACCCGAACCAAGACAACTTCTAATGAGTCCGGTCCACATGAAACTGATTCAGGTGAAGGACCCAGTCACATGGAAACAATGGGGGGTTTCAGATGAAGAAAGTTCCTCTGGAACTGATTCAGGTGAAGGTCCCATCCAACCGGATAATATGGGGGGTGTAGATGCTCAGACTAGGTCTGAGGCTATGCCTAACTCACCCTATGATGCACCACTCGGGAGAGGTAACACACTCCGAAGTGCTGAGGGTAGTATTAAACTTGTTCATGAATTGATGGCTACTTGTACAAAATTGTCAAAGGATGTTCTTGATCTCAAGAAGGATCTTAAGGAGCTTAAAATTTCTCAAGGTACTGAAATCACAAGGTTGAAGAAAAGGGTTAGGTATCTTGAAAGTATACAGAGGTCAAGAACACACAAAACTAAAAGTTTATACAAGGTTGGAACTACTTCCAGAGTTGAATCTTCTGCTGAAGCACAGAGTTTGGAGAAGGATGTTTCCAAACAGGGGAGGAAACTGGGGTAGATGTTGATACTGGGATAGAGAATGAATCTTGGGAAGATGATGATGTGAATCAATTTGTTGTTGCTGATCAACAGGGTAATGAAGCTGTTATGGATGATGTTGAAGTGGCTAAGGTGTTACTTGATGCTGCTACACTTAAGACTGCCAATGAAGAAGTTAACATTGCTAGTGTTGAAGTTAATGTGGCTAGTGATAAGGTTAGTGCTGCTGAGACTGAAGTTAGTATTGCTGCTACTCAAGGTGATGATGATATTACTATAGCTCAAGTATTAACAAAGTTGAGGAGTACAAGACCTAAGGCAAAAGGAGTTGTCATTAAAGAGCCAGTATCAGTACCAAAAATACCATCAACAACTATTTCACCATCAGAAAAAGGCAAAGGTTTGTTGATTGATGAACCTAAGAAGAAATTTAAGTTTCAGTCACCCAGTCAACAACAACAACAAATGATTACAGATGAAGAAGTTGCAAGATAAGTGCAAGTTGATCTTGATGCTCAAGAAGCTGCTCAGATTCTTTCAGACAAGGAGTATGCAGAAAAATTACAAGCAGCTGAAAGATTAATGTATACTCCTGAAGAGCGACAATCAGCAATTGATGACTTATTGGATGGCATTAGAAAGCAAATGAGTAACAAGAAATCTTATCTCAATAAACCTCCTTCAAGAAGTGAGAGACTGAAGTACATGAAAGCTTATTTGAAAGGTCAGGATAATTAGAAAGTGAAATACTTCAAGTATAGGTGTTATGAAGAAATTGAAGAAATCTACACTAAGACACATGCCAGAATTACCAAGGCTCTGAAAGGTGGTGCATTTGATATAAGAGTAGAAAAGAGAACTGCAAAACCATTAGAATCTGAGGGATTCAAGAAGCAGAAAGAGTAGAAAAGAGAACTGCTCAGGAAGATGGGAACGTATCTAGTACCCAAGGACAAGAAATAGAATTAAGGCTGCTAGAGTTAGATTTAAGACTGCTAGAATGTATAGTTAGTACTGCTTACAATGGAGCCAAAACATTGAGATTTTGAAATTTTTGACTATAGTCACATGAATATTTCACAGTGTGACTATTTTGAATGTATTGGTCACATATAATACCCTTATAATGTGGCCATAAACATAATTTAGATGCACATTTGTGACATTTCGTAATTTGAAGGTCAATATCTAATTCATATTCTATTTCTATTTTCACTTGAGTAAAAATTTCATTCTTACTTTTCACCCAATCTAGCGATTTTCGCATTTCTAGCTATTCACGAGCCGTGTTTAGGATTCCAATCCGTTTTCATGTCATAATTGATTTAATATTCCATCATATACTTCTAATATTCAAAACTTTTATATTTCACATTTTCTGTTTCGTTTCACAATTTCGTCAAATTTTGGTAACAACTCGCGTTTTCAGTCTGCGTTTTCGATTTTTAAATTTCCTTTTAACACTCCGGCAAACCCAAGGTTCCCATGAAATATTAAAATTAGCCATTCTAATATTTCATAACAATTTCATAATATTTTTATAACACTTTTATAAAATTCATGTTTTCAGGTCTCCCGGTACTGCGTAATTCGCGTTTTTAATACCGTACGCTTGATTTAAACCCCACAAAGACACTAATAAACCAATTATTAATACAATATTAATAAAATCTAATCTTTACCTTTATTTTTCATGCTTTGGTCATTCACCACTCTTCACCCTTCCAATTTACCACTTAAAACCCCTAAATACTACTCATTACCTTACACAATCCACTTTAACACTTATACTAAACATATACACATGTTATACTTATCCATTTTACAAAAAAATAAAATAAATCCACCCTTGGAACTCCCCAAAACCGGACCTAGGGAGTAGCAAACCCACCTCCACACTTCACTCTTCTACAAATCCCTATAACCACAATTATTCTTCCCCTCACATTCACACCATTTTCTCTTATTTTTCTCTCTTCCTCCTTGCTCCTTGCTGCCGAAAATCCACAAAAAAACACCCTCATTTCATCAAGTTTTTAATCACAAAATCATCTCCACAACATCCTCTTGAAGGTGCTCACAAAAGATGGTAATTTGAATAAAAGTTTTGAAGATTTTATTGAAGTTTCTTGAAGTTTCTTGGAGTTTTTCTTAAAGTCTCCCTCAAAGTTGTTTAGATGTTTTTCCAAGGTGTTTAAGGGCTGTGAATCTTAGGGTTTATGAAGGGTAATATTTGGTTAGAAAGGTTGGTTGAAAGATTTGGGTATTGGGTCTCTTGGTTGGTGATTATTAGGATAGTTGTTCTTGTTCTTGATCTCTTGTTCTTCGTCCATAAAATCTTTGTAAGGAACCAACCCTCATCTTTTCATTTCACTACTGTATTTACATGCTACATTATGTATTTTATATGTTACATAAGTTATTGATGCTTGAATATGCTTGGTACATACTAAAAATCACTAGAAAACCATAATAGGACTTGTATTGCAAAACAGTCTGCTGATCAGTGGTAAAAAGGTAATTAACTGGATGAATCAGTAGACTTTGGACCTAAACCAAAAATATGTAGTTGTAGATCTATGTCTTGTGGTCATTTCCCCGGGTGGCGATTTTCGAGACGACACCCGATGATTAAGATATGATTTTTCTTCTAAAAACAGATTTTGTATACTGTTCTCATTCGGGGCAAAAGTCAAGTTTTATTGCAAAACTTTTTAAATAGCAAATATGTAGTCTGTTCTAGAGAAACAAAGCTATCATCTCCAATTGATTTCACCTTCATAGGGTCTGTAGATTTTAAGATATGGCCGTTTTGGTAAGACGTAAAACTCAGTCAATTTCACCATTTGGACAGACTTGCAAAGAAAAATTATAAAAAGTGTTCATACCTGCAAACTTTTGAGTAAACTAATTTTTAAAGTAAACTAGGGAATTAGAGGAAACTAGGGATATAAAGAACATAATTTTTCGACTTACGGTTTGCAAGTTATGAATTTTTGAAAGTGGTTAAGTTATAAAAATTCCATCAGCTTTGTAATTAAAAGTTATAGAAAGGTTAATAACTTATGAATTTGGACCCTTAAGTTTTATTTTAAACCACCTAATATATTTTGGGCCTTTAGACATAATCTGAACATTTTGGCTAAGAATGGAACCCTTTGACTAAAATTGAACCTTAATACTTATTTTGGACTTAAGAAAAAATATTGATATAAAACTTGAAATTGGGTAAGAAAATAAATATTTCACATATGTAATCATTTTTAAAAGGGCTAAATTTAATCTTGATAATTATTTAAGCATTATGTACCAAGCATAATTGAGATTGTAACTTATATGGCATATAGAAATAATTGTATCATTATTCTTAGAAGCTAAGACACGCGCGTATATTCTAGGTTGCTCGTAGGGTTCTTGCGGTTATTTCTTGATCACCTCACTTGATCGTTCACTCTTGCTTAAGGTGAGTTCATAGTCCCACTTTAACTCTTAAACTGTTTATAAACCCGTTGGGGGAGATACATGCTAGTTTTACAAACTGAATACAAGTAGTTTTTGGTATGCTTGACCTGATTACATGATTATAGAAATGGAGTAACTTTTGCCATTCAAGTCCCTAATTTCATGAACCGTATATTTCCATTGGGGAAACGCTAGTATTATGAATATGCATATTTGGCTTGACAAGCCTGTCCGGATGAGTCACGCTCATATACAACGGGTAGCATAATATTGAGAATTCGTGGTAGTTGGCAAACTACCTCTTAAGGGGCATTATTAAATTTCAGTCAAGGTTTGGTTTCATGAGCCCGATGCTATAATCTTATTTCCCGACTTGTATTCGTTACACGTCAATTTATGAATAATGCTTGTATTCAACTTATTACTTATTAAACTCTATGAATTCACTCAACTTTATGTTGACTTTTTAGCATGTTTTATCTCAGGTCCGTAAAGTGTTTAATGCTTGGATGGGCAGTGCAAGGATATGGATATCAACAAGAATGGATTCTGTTTTAAAATTTACATTTGATAAAAATTTAAAAACTTATGTTGTGTTTAAATTATGCATCTTTTGGACTCTTGTCCTGGTTAAAACTTTTGGGACCCAACTTCGTTAAACTCTGATTATATCAAATGTGAATTTTGTTTAAGAACATCTTTAATTATTTCGATGTTTTTATGACTTGAACTATGTGACTAATAGATAACACCCCATGTTGTATTCCACTGCGTTCTGAAAATGGGGGTGTTATAGATTCGTACCAGAGCACATGTTATAGTGAGCTAGGTCATTTTTAAAAAAAAACTAGACTATAACCTTTAATTTTTCAAAAGTCATGAGTTCCATCATCTTGTCCGATATCCATGCGCGCCTAATTCGTAAATTTCCTATTACTCTATTGAGTATATATATTTATTATATTGTACTAAGGATAATTATAGAAGCATTATAATTATTTCTTAACTCGTCCGATAATCCGCGAAAGTATCACTTCTCATATATGTAACCTTTTGTGCAGTAAACTTTCTTGGTGTATTGATGACATCAAATAAGTACATTTTATTAGCATCATGTATCCTATGTATATTGCTTGTTTTTGTATTATTTATATGGGAATTGATACTTAATCGTCTACTTTTGTAATTCTCAGTTATAAACAAGCATTTGGTGAAAGTTAGCTATTATGGACATAAAATGGAGCAAAATGATCAAGATTGGAAAAGTCTGCTGAATTGAAGAGATTAAAGACCATTTCCTGACTTTGAAGCATGCGCCGCATCTGATTTTATCATGTGTCGCATATGAAACTTTGGTCAACGAAGAAGAACCAACTTGTTCTACTCCAGATACGCCGCATTACATTTCATACCTACAACGTATCACTCTCAAGACTTCACCAAAAGATGATTCAAGATACAAGAGAACATGCGCCGCATAAGAGATTGAAGATACACCGCATCTTAAGGCGGTGTACGAATATTCTGGAATATAATAATCTTGGACCCCACGCGAAGTTACCTTGATACGCCGCATCGGACCTATCCGATGCGCCGTATCGGCCATACACAATCCTTACCAAGAAATCAAGTGGAGATTAGAAGCTTAATGAAGAAGTCAAGATTACAAGTCGACACTTGAAGATGCTTTCGTATTTTGGCCATAAAATCTTCATCCGGACTCCGTTTTAGTTGATTCAAGCGGCCACGGAAAGAGAAAAAGGAGATCTATCTGTATTTGAAGGAGATGCGGCGCATCAGGTCTTTAGATGCGCCGTATTGGGAGATGCTCCATATCAGATTTATAGATGCGCCATATCGGGTCAGTTTCAGACTTGGAGGCTACGTTTACTTATAGATGCGGCGCATCTAACTCTCTAGATGCGCCATATCGCCCCAGACTTCAGAATCTATAAATACCGAACTCATTAACGAATTAGGGCATCTTTGGGAACCCTTAGGGCCATTCCCAGACGATCAAAGCCTCTCAAAACAGCAGAAGATCACCCTTGAAGACCCAATTATACTTGAAGAACATCTCTTATCATTGTTGTAACCTCTCGTAATTTTCCCTATGAATAGTAAATGCTAATAAAGGATTAATAAATCATTACGTTATTTAATAACCATTTCTACTGGTAACAAATTTTTTTATATTATTTATGCTACACTATTTTAATCACAACGATACTTGTGATTACCGATTACCTAGAAACGATGCTTACACACGAACCTTGATAGTCTAAAATTGCGAATTGCTTAAAACAATTAACTTTTAATACTTAACGTCTATACGTTTCGTTAATTAACCGAACGTGATCAAATACATTCCCGAGCTCACGAAAATTATCACAAATACTCAGTAAATATATTGGGCCTCGACCCAACACCCTAATGGACTGTTAAACTCATTGGGCCTTAGCCCAATAATTCGGCAACTAAACACACCAATCGAACCCTTATTATTTTCATTCTTTTCTTTACTTGGGCCAAACCACCGAACGAGCCCAATCAACACACCAAAGCCCAAGTTTATATATGTAAACTTTCGGTTTGGCTACTCAAGAATCGAACACTTTGACTTAAGTACGAGCAATCTAGATTAACAACCATATTAATATTTTACACAACTCAATTCTCGACCTAGCTAAGAATCGAGGGAAATAAACCTCACGTCCTAACTCGATCATTTATTTGCCTAAAATCTATCAAAGTTCAACCCACTTGACATGTGATAAACACAACTCAAAAATTTCACCTTTCGGCCTAGTGTTGTCTCGTATCACATCCAACTCGAACCAAAAATATATTTTGGCTAGCAAAGGGATTCGTCCAATGTCTTATCGAATACACACACAATCAAATGATCACTACATCTATTTCGGTCATGCATAAAATGTGTTAAACACATGGGATAACCGAACAATACCACAAGAACTAAGCCTTAAAAATCACTTTGTCACTTTCCTCTTGGTATTTACCGCCGGCCAATAGCACCAAAAACAACCATCATTTAGTGTATTTCTACACTCAAACTTGACAATACAATGACACCCTCTGCTACTCTCATCATGCATCATCATTCTTCATCATTTTATTCATTCTAACACTCCATGCATTGCCCTTAAATAACCCCAAACCGAGCGGCATACATACAACACAAACAATTCCAACTCAAAAACTTACCAAGTCTTTTTCATAGTTCCTAAATTCGCCTAGTTTAGCCTAAGTTCGAAGCATTCGAATCAAGCCAAGGAGCGTCCAAAACTCGTTCCTATATCTTTGGAGGATAAAGAATCGAGTCCCACATTCGCTTGGCCTAACTCAGTTCGACTTGGTGATTACGCCCCACCTTTTGAGGTGAAGTAAGCCATTCTCTCATTTTCAAACTTCTTACGTTAAGTTATATATTGCATGTCACGTTCATTTGGCTTCGATATTTCGTAAACTATATTAACAACCTATATATTTTACTCGACACTCCAAATATTTGTCCTATTAACTATCGAGAACAACAAATATTCGAACTCCATATAAACATATAAATCATAAACATCGCACGTTTCTAAGTCACAATGGACATTTTCGAATTCTATAAAACACTTAGAATATTTTCAAGCTTTTAAAACTGTTTCAAACAAGCTAAGTCACGTTAGCTTTGGCCTCATATTTTCTAAACTCGACGCACAACCCTTGCATTTTATAGCTCGACCTAATAGTTGAGCTACCAAACTAGTGAGTCACGTATTTCTCTCTATCTAGAAAACTCAACTCGAACCCTATTTAAATCCAAAGTAATCGATCGGGCAACAGTTTTAGAAACTAAACTAATATTAGCGATTGGGCTAATAAGCCCACTAAGCTAATTATAAGCTTATCGTATAAGCTGATCATATAAGCTAAAATGTTATGTTTTTACAACCCTAAAGTGAGCCCGTAACCAAGCCCAAACCCCCTCCAAACCCATTGGATCGCAAACCTATAATGGGCCGTAGTTTTAACTCGTTAAAAGCCCATAAGCTGAAAAATAAGCTTTCAATAATAATATGCAGTTTGTATAAGTTACAAAAGCTATTTTAAACTTATTTATGAAATAAAAATAGTAAACATTGATTTTTATAAATTTTGGACTTGATTTGCAAAAGTTTGCTAACCGAAGGACTAAAATTGTCAAATCTGGAAACTTTCGGTAAAAACTGTCATTTTAATATCTTGTGATGAAAACTGTAAATTCAGAAACTTTTGAGTATAAAATGTAAATATTAAAAGTTTTGGACCTAAAATGTAATAAAACTTAACCAAGGACTAACGGTGCAAAGATTATGCCGTTAGGGTCAAAAGTGTAACTTTGTAAAAACCTAAAGGATATTTCAGATTTTATACTTGTGGTAATATTTCACAAAACCCAAAACCCGAAACAAATATGTTTAGTCGACATTTAATTTTCTAATAACTATATACGTAACTATATATAACTTATATATATATATATACGTAATCACTTAACGAAATCGTTAAACGAAGAATCTAACTTATCATCAACCAACTTCGATTTATAAACAACGATCCCTTTTGTCAACCAATATACTCCGACGAACGAGCACGCATCCAAGATATTATATATATATATATCCATATATATATAACCTTATATTTTTATAAATAATCGTGATCATTTAAAACACGCATATTTTAATGTTACAAACAAAGCAATAAAACCTTAAACGTTATGATTCGCGATAAACCAAACTTAGACTATCAAACCACTAAAACTTGCCATATACTATATAGGTCGTGTGTTGAAGCCGTTTCCTTTCATCGTTTGAGTACGATACTATCACCACTACCGTACTACTAAGGTGAGTTCATAGCCCACTCTTAAACTTTTAAATCTTTTGTGGGGAGATACATGCTACAAAACCTGAACACAAACTTTTGTATGCTATGACTGTTATTATATTGCTTAAGTAGCTATTGCCAAAAGTCCCTCAATCATGAACCTTAATCACTTACGAGTGAACGTAAATAGTTGTGAATAGATCTATTAGGGACTGACAATCCCCGTTTGGGTCTGCTAGGATGAGCCACCCAGGCGCACTTTATTTGAACAAACTTATGGGTTATTGGCAAATACCCATCTCGGGGGCCTATATACTTTACATCATATTTGATGCCTGTTAAGCGTTGCGTGTCATGAGCTTAATGCAATAATAACTTGATTTTAACTTGTTTAATTGTAATTCGATGCAATTAACACTTATACTTGTGTTCAAACTATTAAACTTAAACCTATGAATATCACTCAACTTTTGTTGACTTTTAGCATGTTATCTCAGGTAACTAAAGGCTGGAACTCAAGGCACGGAGTGGGCATTAAACCCTGCATGGGTGGTTTAAATAAATGTTTTATCATTCAAATCTAAATAAACGTGTTAACTATGAAACATCTTTGTATTTTAAATACTTGTATTTTGAATGATAAACTTAAAACGTCTTTCTAAAGTCGTTTTCTATGATTATGACTAAAGATCCTCTACGTAACACCCAATTAAGTCTTCCGCTGTTGCTAACCGAAATTGGGGGTGTTAGAGATTGGCATCAGAGCTCATGGTTATAGAGAACCAGATGTATTTTAAACATTGGACTATAACTACATTTTTAAAACGGACCATTGTAAAGAAAAACCACCTTATGCCCTCCGTGCCTACACACTTCCAACATTTTTAGGATGTTGCTTACTATACGAGTTCTTAACAAAGTTTAACATATTTATGATTATGTTAATAGCTTACATTTACTATTCGGGATTATTACAGTACTATGTCTTCGAAACCCCATCCCATCACTGTATCATCTGATTCAGAGAATGAGGATCCTATGCCATTTACCTCAGACTTTGCTACGGCAGCTATACCGATGTCACCTGCTACTGACCGGTACATGGAAAGCCAGCAATTTCTATCGGCATCTGACCTGGAGACTTCCCCTCCAACATCACCCATCCCATCACCTTGCCCGATTCGCCAGCATGGACGAGTACGACAACTCCAGCCATATGAACCCGAACCCTTTGACCAACTTTACCGACGCCCCGGAGAAAGTTATGTTCGCAAACACACTCCCCGAAAACGGGTACGTACACCACCAGCACTGATCATACCACCACCAGCCCCACTCATACCAACTCCGACTCCCGTAATATCACCACCCTCAGCTCCTGAGCATTCCAGGACACCACCGGTTACACCACTATTTTCAGTTCCACCACCTACTATCTTCTATCACCAGACCACCACTGTTCCATTACCATTCTCTATTCTACCCCTTGCTTCTCCACCCTCAGCTACTCTAAGTGAGCCTCTGCCACCATGCAAGAGGACATACCATTTGGTTCCATCTTTATCGGACCCCTATGCCCAGATTAGAGATGAGGCTACAGTTCGCACCGAGACCCACAAGAGGGTCGATGCTCGCCGATGGTCTTTCTTGCTACCGATCATCCGTCACTGGAGATCCCAGGAAGGAGCACCGAGAGCTATGGAACTAGGAGAGAGTTCGGCTACAGCTACTTTGAGGATTCTTCCGGTTACCGGAGAACCCATCCATCACACCATACCTCTACTGGCAGCCAGATTAGTCCGACATGAGGATCGTCTGGACGATATTGCAGAGATTCTTGACGACTTACCACTCGAGCAGGTTGAGACACTTGGGGAAGAAGTGGAGAACCTTGTGATTGGTCAGTTGGCGATGGAGACAGTCTTCAATCAAGTAGGTACTAGTTTAGAAGAAGCCATTGAGACTATTTCTATACTAGGAGAGGCCACTACTTCGATGCAGACAGTGATTGAGACACTAGACTCTGAGCTTGACCGAGTTAGCTCTCAGGTTCTGATTCTTAGACTTATGGTTGAGGATTCCCAGGCTAGGGAAAGAGCTCGAGACCAGACAATGAAGACCTTGATGGCAGTGATTGCAGATCTTCAGCGCCGCTTAGATGGTGCACCAGGAGGACCATAGATTAGAGATGTATCAGTATAACTAAGAGATGTCTTAGTCTACCAATGTTGTATTAATAAAGAATCTTGTATCTTTATGTTTTGTAAAACAAATCGAACAAGTTATTAATCCTATGTTGTGTGGATGTATTATATTGATGTTGATTTATGTATTCCATGGTTGTTTCTTGCATATGCATTATGATTTGCCATATATTGTCTTGTGAAACGTTGGTTCATACAGTACAATTCAATCATTTATGTTCTCATGTGTGTTGTGAATTGATTCAGACATATTGTGAATGTATTTATGATGTGATACTTGTTGAGTTTACAAATATAAACCAAAATTATTATCCTTATAAACCCAAATTGTTGTGGTTAATATTATATTATTATAAACCATATCCAATTACCATACAATTGATTCTAACCTAACGTGATCATTATGAGATTCTAAAAATATGCTTTTGCAATATTGATAGAACTATGGCACGTACAAGGAAAGCAACCTCCGCCGCAAATCATGAAACTTCAACGGCTACGCCTACTATGACTCCAAAAGCTATCCGAAAAGCAATCGCTGACGGTGTAAATGCAGTCTTGGCAGAACAGGCGGCAGCAAATGCTCGCAACAGTGGCACTAGTCTACCGACAGGAGAAAGTGCAACTGCTGCAAACCGCAAGTGTACCTACAAAGATTTCATGAGTTGTCAACCAACTTTCTACAAAGGTACTGAAAGAGTAACTAAACTTGCTCACTGGTTCGAACGATCTGAAACTGTTTTTCAGAGAAGCGGTTGTACCGAGGACAACAAAGTCATTTTTGCTACTGGAACTCTCATGCAAGATGCTTTGTCATGGTGGAATGCTACAGTCAAAGCCATGGGAATGACGGCAGCCTACCAGCTCACTTGGACTGAGTTTAAGACCAAGATGCTAAAGAAATATTGTCCCCGTTCTGAACTAAGGAAATTGGAAGATGAATTCCATCTACTGGTAGTAAAAGGAATTGATCTTAAAACATACAACAGGAGATTCCAAGAGCTTAAAATACTATGCCCTACTGTTGTACCAAATTTCGAAAAAGAACTGGAAAAGTATATCGAAGGACTTCCCCGTAGTATTGAGGGAAATGTCACTTCATCAAACCCACCAACCCTAGAAGCAGCTATTGAACTTGCTCAAAAACTACTGGACCGAGAGGTCAAGTACAACAATGAGCTCAAGAGGAAGCTCGATAACAAAAGAACCACTCACCACCACAGTAACAATAACCACCGCAACAGCAACTTTAACAATAACAACCATAGAAGCAATAACCCATATCATCAAAACCGAAATAATCGTCACCATCAACTAAACCAAAGACAAGAAACCGCCAAGGCCTATGCTGCTACTGAAGGCAAGGGATACCAAGGTCAGAAATCCCAGTGTAACAGATGCAAACTACACCACAGTGGACCTTGCACAATCAAATGTTTGAAATGCCAGAAAATGGGTCATCAGACAAAGGATTGCAGGAATCCCGCTACTGGTAGCAACCTACAGCCTGTAACTCCGACTTGCTACTCCTGTGGAGAAATGGGTCACTTCAAGAGCCATTGTCTGAAAGGAAACGGTCAGCAAAACAACGCTCGAGGAAGAGCATATGTGTTAAAAGAGGAGGATGCCCCATTGAACCCTGACGTCATCACGGGTACGTTCTTACTCAATCAACATAATGCTAGGGTATTATTTGACTCTGGAGCAGATAGAAGTTTTGTGCCAACTACGTTTGCTCCTTTGCTTAACACTACCCCTTCCAAACTAAACACCACTTTTGAAATTGAAATGGCGGACGGAAACCTAATTGGTACCGACACCGTAATTCGTGGTTGTACCATAATCCTACAAGACAACCCTTTTCCCATCGACCTCATGCCTATTCAGCTCGGTAGTTTTGACGTAGTCATTGGTATGGATTGGTTATCCAAACACCGCGCTAGAATATTCTGTGACGAGAAAGCCGTGCATATTCCAAGAAATGGTGAAACTCTTATTGTCCGTGGTGACAAGAATAAAACGCGATACGGTATCATCTCATATATCAGATTGGTAAAATACATGAATGAAGGATGCCAAGCATTCATGGTTCATGTATGATGAAGTGAAAAGTGTACCGCTTTTAGGGGGTCATTTAAGCCCTAAATCGTATTTATTTGATCAAATATTGTCCTAAATCGTTCCTTTTGTCATTTTAGGTATTTTGGAGAAGAAATCTAGAAAAGGAAGCATTTTGGACGTTTTTGGAGCATAAAAGTGAAGAAAACGGCAAAGTCTCAAAATTACGATGGAAAGTACCTTTGACGGCGTCAGGAATTGGTCCAAACGGCGTCATGGCTTGGCAAAAGTGGTGGATATGAAAATTACTCATGATAAGCCAGAGAATTTTGCATGGAAATTCTAACGGCGTCACCCTTTAATGTGATCAAGGTCGTCACGGTTTAAATTAAAGTGGGACGGCGTCAAGCACTAATCTGACGGCGTCAAGCCTTGATAAGCCAGAACGGATTTTGGAGCACTAAAGAGGGACGGCGTCAGGAAGGCCATCCGGGAACCCTAAAAGCGGCGAGGTGACGGCGTCAGGATCTACAACGTGACGCCGTCAGCCCTTATACTCTATATATAGTTTTGCAATTTTTTGTCATTGGTGTGGAACTTTGTGTGTAACCTTTTGGGAGGAAACCCTAAGACGATTTTAGCAGCTTTTTCAAGGCTTTTTGCCTTGAGATCTTCCATGTTACATTGAAGATAAGTTATCAATTAATCATTCAATATGTCTATGTGTTGTTTGATTCTATCTTGTTCTTGTCTTTTGTTTAACATGCTAGGCTAGGTTTTCTTTGTGTTTGCTTAGATCTAATGAAACCTAACTATTAATTATTGGTTATTAGTGTGTTATTAGTTGTATTGGATGATTGTTTAGCTATGTTAGGCTTAAGAAAACTGGCTAACCTCCTATTCGGTAACTTGCTTGAACGTCTTAAGAAGCATGAACCAATGCGTACTAAGGGTTTTATGGTTGTATTTAATGCACGAGCGAATTCTAGTGATTCCATGTTAGGAGCTTCCTAGCCGGCTCGACATAGGAGTGAAGTAGGAGCTTGTAGAGTTGGGGAAGTACGTACGCCACCCCACGATTGGTATTAAGGAATACACCCGTCATCCACGCGATTAATACACACTAATCAACCGGTAAAAGATAGTTAGGGAGTAAGGAAATCTAAGTAAACACATTTCTCTCCATACAAGTTTCATCAACCTTTTCATTTTCTGTTATTTTATTTTATTTGCATTCGTAGTTATTTGGGTTAGTTGATTAGCAACTAATTCCGCCCACTCTTTCAAACCCGAGATTTTACTTGCTTTCATAAAATTATAAAAACATAAAAAAGAATCTTCTCTCACCCCTAGACCTATTAGAGTAGTTTTTCAATCCTAACGATACTATTCCCTGTGGAGAACGATCAATCCCCCGTACTTACCACTACACTATACTACATCGGTCAGGTACACTGCCTGGTGGGGTTGTAAGCCTCTAGAGATCCCTCGAGAGGTAAAACCTGTTGTAAGGTCGCAAAACCACGCATCAAGTTTTTGGCGCCGCTGCCGGGGAATAGTTATTGTTTAGGTTGAATTTTTATTTTATAGGTCTACTCACTAGATTCCTTTCTAGTGAGATTTTTATTTTATTTTTCTAGGTTTTCTTTAGTCTATCTTTTTTCTTCGTTTCTGTGTTCGTAACCATTACCATTCGACATCATGGAAGATGGTAATATCCTCGATCCCAACAACCCACCACCACAACAACCACCACCTCCTAGAGCCCGTACCTTAGGAGACTACTCCAGTCCTAGCCACCACGGCTATCGAAACACCATTGAGCTCACTCAAGGAGCCAATGTCACACCCTTGCGATCCGACACCATCCGGTTGGTGCAAAGCGGATGCGCATTCCATGGACTTCGTTCCGAAGATCCTAATCAACATCTCAAGGACTTTCTCAAAATCGTTGATTCCATAGACCTTGATGTTGCCACTCGAGAGACGACCCGACTGCGTCTCTTTCAATTCTCTCTGCGGGACCAAGCTAGTCAATGGCTAGAGCGTCTACCCGCAGGATCCATCACCTCTTGGGATGATCTCACCACTCGTTTCCTTGCTCAGTTTTTCCCAACGGGAAGAACTACCAAGCTAAGGAATGATATCTTGATGTTCCAACAACGTCAAGGCGAAACCCTCTACGAGGCATGGACTCGATTCAAGGACTTACTCCAAAAAGTCCCTCACCATGGCATAGAACTTTGGCTCCAAGTCCAAATCTTCTATGACCATATCAATCTCTCCACGAGGCAAACCATTGACCAATCGGCTGGTGGTAAGCTACGTGATCTAAGTGCGGAACAATCATGGGCTCTCTTGGAAGACCTTGCTCTTTATGACAACGAAAGTTGGAATGATCCCCGTGATTTGAATAAAACGGTCAAGGCAATATCTTTGCCTTCGAATAATTCAAGCACTTCCGACCGTAGGATCATAGAACTTGAAGACCAAGTCAAGTTTCTTATGAAATCCTACGAGGCTCCTAAACCTTCAAGCCAAGTGAACAAAATCACTTCTTCATGTGAATTATGTAGTGGTCCCCACGACACTCGTGATTGCATGGAACTCCCCGAACAAGCTTTTGCGGACTACGCATCCTCGCGTACCGACGGAGCGGGAGACAAGTGGTACACTTTCAAACCCGAGCCAAACCCCTACGGTGATACATACAACCCCTCATGGAAAAATCACCCAAACCTTAGGTGGAAGCAAAACCAAAACGCACAACAAACCAATTCTTCCAACCCACCTAATCGTTTCCAATCAAACGGTTCCAACTCGAACCGTACTTTCAACAACAATCCTTCCGGCAATGGTAGTACCAATAACTTTGAAGGATTGATGTCCCAATTTATGGCATCTCAAGAAGCTCGGATAGCTAAGTTTGAATCCGAATTCAATCAACAACAAACGGAGATGACCAATAAAATTGACAACTTATTGAAAGCCCTCAATAACCAAGTGCTATCACCTCCACATAAGGACGCTAGGAACACAAATAGCGGACCCCAAGTAAAAGACCCCTCTTCATCCAAACATGTCCACTTCGTCAACATTGTCACTATCAAACCGATTGATAGGAATGAAGATAATAGTGAACCTATGGATGAGGTTAAGAAAGTTGAGGTTGATAAGGAAGTTAGGAAAAGTGAGATTGAAAAAGTAGATGATGATGAGGACTACTTCAATAGGCTACCCACTAAGGAAGAGCGTGCATATCATACAGACTTATTCGATGACCCCGAGACACCATACTTCCTAGGTAGACCAATTATAAAAATGGGCGACCCTTCTAACCTCAACATACCATGCAACATCGGACATTTGCATGTGTGGAAAGCTTACATCGACCTTAGATCGCCCATAAACATCATGACTAGAGCCCACTACAACTTGATAATGAAAAATCAACTTGGGTATAGGATGTTCCCTGATAAGGGTTGGATGAGTAACTTCACGGGAAGAGTTAAGGGATTACCGGTTTATGTAGGAAACTTCACCTATGTCACCGACTTCGTAATTGTAGAAGATATCCGCCCAATAATCGATGCATGCTTAACTCAAGTAGTTTTTGGAAAACCATTTGTTGAGGTCTCTAGAATGACTTATGAACCTTCCTTAGGGATAGTTAGATTTAAGGATGAGACCGATGAGGTAAACTACCAAATGCCATATAATATAGAACAATTCCAACACTTGTCAAATGTTGAGAAAGAGTTTAAGCAAGCGGTCTACTATAGGAATGATGAGGATAGAAGTAAAGGAGTATATTATGTTATGGGAAGGATATCCGGTTTCTACAAGGATTGTTTGAAATTAGGACCGGAGTATAAAACAAGAAATGAGGATGACGTAGAAACCGTGACCAATGATGGAATCACGTAATGTACGTGACTTTGAGTCTAGCTACAAGACTCGTTAATAAAGAAAAGCGCTTCTTGGGAGGCAACCCAAGCTTTATTTGCTTTGTGTGTTTATTTATTTGTTTGTTTTTATTTGCTTCCGTATGTGTGTTTAATTTTTATTATTATTGATTCATGTTCAAAACTAATTTGTGAAAATGCTTTATTTTGTTTTTAACTTCGCCTTAACTACATATAAAGGTATTTTGAAAAAGTTAAGTGTAAGGGAAATCTAAATCGGTTTATTAGAACACAAATGAACATGAATCATAATAATAATAAATTAACCTACATATTAGTATTTGTTTGAGTTAAATGCTTGTATCGAGTCATAATGATGTTTTGCAGGAATTCCAGGAAGTAAGGCATAGGTTTTTCCAAAATTTTTCCGGAAACGTAACATGAGAATTCTGTCAGATCATTTCTGACGGCGTCAGGATTTACAACCTGACGGCGTCAGGTTTTAATTTTCTAAAAATTTTGAAAGTTTTGTTTTCATAAAAAGTTTTTATTAAATCTATAACTTATAATCTCCAGGAATCTGCAAAATTATCATTCCACAAGCATTATATCCTTATATATAGAGTTTATCCCGCCGATGTTTTGCAGGTTTTCGTGTTTGTTTTCTCAGGTTTAACAGGTTATTTTGGACAAGGAAATGTTTGTTGGATCAAGCTTATGGCGATGCATTAGTCATGGAGCTTCAACATTACTTTGGAAGAAGATCTAACCATGTTGCCACAGTATCCACCGAGCGAATCAGGGGAGTATTTGATTTTATTCTTTTACCTTATTTACTTTTACATTTGTTATTTGAACATTGGGGACAATGTTCATCTTAAGTGTAAGGGGGGGGGGGGGGTAAAAGTACGATACTTTAGAGAATACAATTGCACTTGATTTTTTGTTTGTTTAATGGTAGATGTGTAATAAAACTGAGAGAAATACCTGTTAGGGCAATTTTAGTGCCAAATTTAAAATTTTTTACAACATTTAGGAGTGAAACTTTAGTTCTAATGAGCGTCTCATGGATAGGAAGTTATATGACTAGCACAAAACCGTACCACTAAAAAATTTTCCAACCCCAAATATGTGAGGTTCGCCCCTAGAATTGGTAGGAAAAGCATTTATGCTATGATGTGTGTACCGGTAGCACTTAGATTCTAGAACTTGCGTTAGGACCATTCCGAGGCCACAAGTGAGACTACATTCGTGTAGTTAGATTTACTACATGATAAGAGGCATTAGGATTAACCCATTGTTTTACACCTGTGTTTTTGTTATAATTACTTTGGCTACATTGGTCAAGTAATTCTCCCACACCCTTTGCGTTGTACTTATTTTTAGTACACGATACCCCTAGTACACCCCTCAGAGCCTATCTTTTCGTTTCGAACTTTAAGCATTTTACTTAAAGGAAGAATTTGTTTACACCCCACTTAAATGTACACCCAAATCGCCTTAGCCTACCTTGTATGCACTCATTTTTAGTGCATTATTGTGACAACATTTGTTTAAACCCAAGTTAATTATCTAATTGATTACATGGTTGCTAAGTCGAGTCATATCCTTGTACATATTGTTTTGGGACGATTGAGACTCATGGGTAAAGTACTAGTGTAATGGAGTAATGGGGAAGAACATCATTTATTACCCCCATATGTGCTAAATATTTTAAAAAGTACTCCAAGTTTTTTGATTATCTTAATTCGAGTCATTAGAATAGTTATTTGTAAAGTTATGTAAAAGTTCATGTGTAAGGGGAATGCAACGCCCCTATGATGTATTATTTTGGATGGTAGGGCAAGAGTGTATGAAAAAAGAAAAAAAATCGAAAAAATCAAGAAAAAATACAAAAAAAAATGAGAAAAAGAAAAGTTGAAAAAACATACGGACTACCATCCCGTTTCATTTTATGTTTATTTTATGTTTTTGTTATTTTGTTTTTAGCTTAAGATTGAGTCTAGTCTTGGCTTAGCAACATTGTATAGTACATGTAATTAATCAAGATCTTTAACTCGCCACCAGTAAAATATCCTTTATCCAACAAAACCGTGTTTATCATATCCCTACACCTAACGTTATACCCGTTTAAAAGCCCTCTTTGATAGTTTATCTTAGGTGCTTACGCCTAGTGGAGGAGGTTTTCGATCCTTGCCCAAGCCTATGGTAATCTATTTGCTATGACAGGTAGTGAGAGATATTATCCGTTTTCATTTATGAGATTTATGTTGATGACACTTGAGAGATGTGAGTATCTAAACACTACTTGTGAGGTGCTAGTATGTAATCTCCGTGCTTATTATGATTAAAATGGAACGACTAATTGTTGTAATTACTTTTATATTAGTATTAAATGACCCCTAACTTGTATTTTGATTAGAATAAAAGCGCATTTGCTTGAGGACAAGCAAATCTCAAGTGTAAGGGTATTTGATGAAGCGAAAAGTGTACCGCTTTTAGGGGGTCATTTAAGCCCTAAATCGTATTTATTTGATCAAATATTGCCCTATATCGTTCCTTTTGTCATTTTAGGTATTTTGGAGAAGAAATCTGGAAAAGGAAGCATTTTGGATGTTTTTGGAGCATAAAAGTGAAGAAAACGGCAAAGTCTCAAAATTACGCTGGAAAGTACCTTTGACGGCGTCAGGAATTGGTCCAGACGGCGTCATGGCTTGGCAAAAGTGGTGGATATGAAAATTACTCATGATAAGCCAGAGAATTTTGCATGGAAATTCTGACGGCGTCACCCTTTAATGTGATCAAGGTCGTCACGGTTTAAATTAAAGTGGGACGGCGTCAAGCACTAATCTGACGGCGTCAAGCCTTGATAAGCCAGAACGGATTTTGGAGCACTAAAGAGGGACGGCGTCAGGAAGGCCATCCGGGAACCCTAAAAGCGGCGAGGTGACGGCGTCAGGATCTACAACGTGACGCCGTCAGCCCTTATACTCTATATATAGTTTTGCAATTTTTTGTCATTGGTGTGGAACTTTGTGTGTAACCTTTTGGGAGGAAACCCTAAGACGATTTTAGCAGCTTTTTCAAGGCTTTTTGCCTTGAGATCTTCCATGTTACATTGAAGATAAGTTATCAATTAATCATTCAATATGTCTATGTGTTGTTTTATTCTATCTTGTTCTTGTCTTTTGTTTAACATGCTAGGCTAGGTTTTCTTTGTGTTTGCTTAGATCTAATGAAACCTAACTATTAATTATTGGTTATTAGTGTGTTATTAGTTGTATTGGATGATTGTTTATCTATGTTAGGCTTAAGAAAACTGGCTAACCTCCTATTCGGTAACTTGCTTGAACGTCTTAAGAAGCATGAACCAATGCGTACTAAGGTTTTTATGGTTGTATTTAATGCACGAGCGAATTCTAGTGATCCCATGTTAGGAGCTTCCTAGCTGGCTCGACATAGGAGTGAAGTAGGAGCTTGTAGAGTTGGGGAATTACGTACGCCACCCCACGATTGGTATTAAGGAATACACCCGTCATCCACGCGATTAATACACACTAATCAACCGGTAAAAGATAGTTAGGGAGTAAGGAAATCTAAGTAAACACATTTCTCTCCATACAAGTTTCATCAACCTTTTCATTTTCTGTTATTTTATTTTATTTGCATTCGTAGTTATTTGGGTTAGTTGATTAGCAACTAATTCCGCCCACTCTTTCAAACCCGAGATTTTACTTGCTTTCATAAAATTATAAAAACATAAAAAAGAATCTTCTCTCACCCCTAGACCTATTAGAGTAGTTTTTCAATCCTAACGACACTATTCCCTGTGGAGAATGATCAATCCCCCGTACTTACCACTACACTATACTACATCGGTCAGGTACACTGCCTGGTGGGGTTGTAAGCCTCTTGAGATCCCTCGAGAGGTAAAACCTGTTGTAAGGTCGCAAAACAACGCATCATGGTTCATGTAACTGAAAACAAATCGAAAGATAAACGAGTTGAAGACGTTCCGATCGTTAAAGAGTTCCCAGAAGTATTCCCCGAAGATCTACCCGGTCTTCCACCTCCCCGTCAAGTAGAATTCCAGATTGAACTAGTGCCTGGAGCGGCACCTGTGGCAAAAACACCTTATAGGTTAGCGCCGTCTGAAATGAAGGAATTGTGAGAACAATTGAAAGAATTGTCTGATAAAGGCTTTATCCGACCCAGCTCATCACCTTGGGGAGCTCCGGTTCTATTCGTTAAGAAGAAGGACGAATCTTTCCGAATGTGTATTGATTACCGGGAATTGAACAAACTCACTGTAAAGAATCGTTACCCACTACCTAGGATCGATGACTTGTTTGATCAATTACAAGGATCGAGTGTATACTCGAAGATCGACCTAAGGTCAGGGTACCATCAGTTAAGAGTTCGAGAGGAGGATATTCCCAAAACAGCTTTTAGGACGCATTACGGACATTACGAATTCCAAGTAATGCCATTTGGTTTAACTAATGCACCTGCAGTGTTCATGGACCTAATGAACCGAGTGTGCAAACCATACCTGGATAAATTCGTGATTATATTCATAGACGATATCCTAATCTACTCACGCAACGAACAGGAACATGCCAAACATCTAAAGATTATTTTAGAGTTACTCAAAACGGAACAGTTGTATGCCAAGTTCTCCAAATGCGACTTTTGGATTCGAACTGTACAATTCCTTGGGCATGTTATCAACAGTCAAGGCATTCACGTAGATCCTGCAAAGATTGAGGCCGTCAAAGGTTGGACATCTCCGACAAACCCCACAGAGATACGCCAATTTTTGGGTCTAGCCGGTTACTACAGGAGATTTATTGAAGGTTTCTCAAAAATCTCAAAGCCTTTGACCGAATTAACTCAGAAGAACAAGAAGTTTATCTGGGGAAAAGAGGAAGAATCAGCTTTTCAGCTATTAAAGAAAAAGCTCTGTGAAGCACCAATATTAGCACTACCCGAAGGAAGTGAAGACTTCGTAGTGTATTGTGATGCCTCATATCATGGTTTGGGAGCTGTGCTGATGCAACGAAACAAAGTGATAGCTTATGCCTCACGACAACTCAAACCACATGAAGCAAACTACACGACTCATGATTTAGAATTAGGAGCAGTAGTATTCGCCCTTAAGTTATGGAGACACTACTTGTATGGTACTAAGTGCACAGTATTCACCGACCACTAAAGTCTTCAGCACATCCTAGATCAGAAAGAACTAAACATGAGACAACATCGCTGGTTAGAGTTACTTAGCGATTATGATTGTGAAATCCGTTATCACCCAGGAAAAGCCAACGTTGTGGCAGATGCATTAAGTCAGAAGGAACGACTGAAACCTCTTAGAGTCAGATCGTTAGGAATAACCATTCGTTCACCCCTGCCCTCACAAATACTCACCGCTCAATCCGAAGCTCTTAAGGAAGAGAACCGACCTAGTGAAAAGATTCACGGTATGCCAGAAAATAAGAATGGCTTTGTGCAGAGAGCAGACGGGATGCTCTGTTTCAAAGAAAGAAGTTGGATTCCTCTATACGGAGGTATACGTGATCTCATTATGAATGAGTCTCATAAATCCAAGTACTCCATTCATCCAGGTTCTGACAAAATGTACCAAGATCTCAAGAAACTTTACTGGTGGCCAAACATGAAGGCCGACATAGCCGAGTATGTCAGAAAATGTTTGACCTGTTCAAGAGTAAAAGCAGAATATCAAAAGCCGTCAGGATTACTCATACAGCCCGTAATTCCTGTATGGAAATGGGAACGTATTACAATGGACTTTATCACTAAGCTTCCTAAGACATCAACTGGACTTGACACCATCTGGGTCATCGTTGATCGTGTCACAAAATCCGCTAACTTCTTAGCAATCAAAGAAACTGACGAGATGGACACACTCGCAACGCTATATCTAAAAGAAATAGTTTCGCGACATGGAGTGCCGATCTCAATCATCTCAGATCGTGACAGTTGTTTCACATCTCATTTTTGGAAGTCTTTGCAAAAAGGCTTGGGAACCAAATTGGATATGAGCACTGCATATCATCCACAAACCGATGGACAAAGCGAGAGGACAATCCAAACCTTAGAGGACATGCTCCGAGCATGTGTTATTGACTTCGGAAAAGGTTGGGACAAACACTTACCTCTAGCCGAGTTCTCCTACAACAACAGTTATCACGCCAGCATTAAGGCAGCACCATTCGAAGCACTCTACGGTCGAAAGTGCAGATCGCCTGTTTGTTGGACCGAAGTTGGAGATATTCAACTCACCGGACCCGATCTTATTCATGAGACAACAGAAAAGATAGTCAAAATTAAGCAACGACTGCAAGCGGCAAGAGATAGACAGAAGAGCTATGCCGACGTGAGGAGAAAACCTATAGAATTCCAGATTGGAGACAAGGTCATGTTGAAAGTATCTCCCTGGAAGGGAATGGTACGTTTCGGAAAACATGGAAAACTTAACCCTAGATACATTGGTCCATTCAAAATCCTCGAGAGGATAGGACTAGTGGCTTACAAACTCGAACTACCAGAGGAACTTAGTCGAGTTCACGACACCTTTCACGTATCAAATCTTAAGAAATGTTTGTCAGATGAATCTCTTGTAATTCCTTTGAAAGAGATTCGGCTCGACGACAAACTCGTCTTTACAGAAGAACCCGTGGAGATCATGGACAGAGAGATCAAACAACTAAAACAGAACCGCATTCCCATTGTCAAAGTCCGATGGAACTCTAAACGAGGACCGGAATATACTTGGGAACGCGAAGACCAAATTCGAGCCAAATACCCACACCTATTCTCGTAGACACTCCTATTACCTATCTTAGACTAGAATTCTGGGACGGAATTCAGTGTAAGTGGTAGGTACAGTAACCTCTCGTAATTTTCCCTGTGAATAGTAAATGCTAATAAAGGATTAATAAATCATTACGTTATTTAATAACCATTTCTACTGGTAACAAAATTTTTTTTTTTATTATTTATGCTACACTATATTAATCACAACGATACTTGTGATTACCGATTACCTAGAAATGATGCTTACACACGAACCTTGATAGTCTAAAATCGCGAATTGCTTAAAACAATTAACTTTTAATACTTAACATCTATACGTTTCGTTAATTAACCGAACGTGATCAAATACATTCCCGAGCTCACGGAAATTATCACAAATACTCAGTAAATATATTGGGCCTCGACCCAACACCCTAATGGACTGTTAAACTCATTGGGCCTTAGCCCAATAATTCGGCAACTAAACACACCAATCGAACCCTTATTATTTTCATTCTTTTCTTTACTTGGGCCAAACCACCGAACGAGCCCAATCAACACACCAAAGCCCAAGTTTATATATGTAAACTTTCGGTTTGGCTACTCAAGAATCGAACACTTTGACTTAAGTACGAGCAATCTAGATTAACAACCATATTAATATTTTACACAACTCAATTCTTGACCTAGCTAAGAATCGAGGGAAATAAACCTCACGTCCTAACTCGATCATTTATTTGCCTAAAATCTATCAAAGTTCAACCCACTTGACATGTGATAAACACAACTCAAAAATTTCACCTTTTGGCCTAGTGTTGTCTCGTATCACATCCAACTCGAACCAAAAATATATTTTGGCTAGCAAAGGGATTCGTCCAATGTCTTATCGAATACACACACAATCAAATGATCACTACATCTATTTCGGTCATGCATAAAATGTGTTAAACACATGGGATAACCGAACAATACCACAAGAACTAAGCCTTAAAAATCACTTTGTCACTTTCCTCTTGGTATTTACCGCCGGCCAATAGCACCAAAAACAACCATCATTTAGTGTATTTCTACACTCAAACTTGACAATACAATGACACCCTCTGCTACTCTCATCATGCATCATCATTCTTCATCATTTTATTCATTCTAACACTCCATGCATTGCCCTTAAATAACCCCAAACCGAGCGGCATACATACAACACAAACAATTCCAACTCAAAAACTTACCAAGTCTTTTTCATAGTTCCTAAATTCGCCTAGCTTAGCCTAAGTTCGAAGCATTCGAATCAAGCCAAGGAGCGTCCAAAACTCATTCCTATATCTTTGGAGGATAAAGAATCGATTCCCACATTCGATTGGCCTAACTCAATTCGACTTGGTAATTACGCCCCACCTTTTGAGGTGAAGTAAGTCATTCTCTCATTTTCAAACTTCTTACGTTAAGTTATATATTGCATGTCACGTTCATTTGGATTCGATATTTCGTAAACTATATTAACAACCTATATATTTTACTCGACACTCCAAATACTTGTCCTATTAACTATCGAGAACAACAAATATTCGAACTCCATATAAACATGTAAATCATAAACATCGCACGTTTCTAAGTCACAATGGACATTTTCGAATTCTATAAAACACTTAGAATATTTTCAAGCTTTTAAAACTGTTTCAAATAAGCTAAGTCACGTTAGCTTTGGCCTCATATTTTCCAAACTCGACGCACAACCCTTGCATTTTATAGCTCGACCTAATAGATGAGCTACCAAACTAACGAGTCACGTATTTCTCTCTATCTAGAAAACTCAACTCGAACCCTATTTAAACCCAAAGTAATCGATCGAGCAACAGTTTTAGAAACTAAACTAATATTAGCGATTGGGCTAATAAGCCCACTAAGCTAATTATAAGCTTATCATATAAGCTGATCATATAAGCTAAAATGTTATGTTTTTACAACCCTAAAGTGAGCCCGTAACCAAGCCCAAACCCCCTCCAAACCCATTGGATCGCAAACCTATAATGGGCCGTAGTTTTAACTCGTTAAAAGCCCATAAGCTGAAAAATAAGCTTTCGATAATAATAAGCAGTTTGTATAAGTTACAAAAGCTATTTTAAACTTATTTATGAAATAAAAATAGTAAACATTGATTTTTATAAATTTTGGACTTGATTTGCAAAAGTTTGCTAACCGAAGGACTAAAATTGTCAAATCTGGAAACTTTCGGTAAAAACTGTCATTTTAATATCTTGTGATGAAAACTGTAAATTCAGAAAATTTTGAGTATAAAATGTAAATATTAAAAGTTTTGGACCTAAAATGTAATAAAACTTAACCAAGGACTAACGGTGCAAAGATTATGCCGTTAGGGTCAAAAGTGTAACTTTGTAAAAACCTAAAGGATATTTCAGATTTTATACTTGTGGTAATATTTCACAAAACCCAAAACCCGAAACAAATATGTTTAGTCGACATTTAATTTTCTAATAACTATATACGTAACTATATATATATATATATATATATATATATATATATATATATATATATATATATATATATATATATATATATATATATATATATATATATATATACGTAATCACTTAACGAAATCGTTAAACGAAGAATCTAACTTATCATCAACCAACTTCGATTTATAAACAACGATCCCTTTTGCCAACCAATATACTCCGACGAACGAGCACGCATCCAAGATATTATATATATATATATATATCCATATATATATAACCTTATATTTTTATAAATAATCGTGATCATTTAAAACACGCATATTTTAATGTTACAAACAAAGCAATAAAACCTTAAACGTTATGATTCGCGATAAACCAAACTTAGACTATCAAACCACTAAAACTTGCCATATACTATATAGGTCGTGTGTTGAAGCCGTTTCCTTTCATCGTTTGAGTACGATACTATCACCACTACCATACTACTAAGGTGAGTTCATAGCCCACTCTTAAACTTTTAAATCTTTTGTGGGGAGATACATGCTACAAAACCTGAACACAAACTTTTTGTATGCTATAACTGTTATTATTATTGCTTAAGTAGCTATTGCCAAAAGTCCCTCAATCATGAACCTTAATCACTTACGAGTGAATGTAAATAGTTGTGAATAGATCTATTAGGGACTGACAATCCCCGTTTGGGTCTGCTAGGATGAGCCACCCAGGCGCACTTTATTTGAACAAACTTATGGGTTATTGGCAAATACCCATCTCGGGGGCCTATATACTTTACATCATATTTGATGCCTGTTAAGCGTTGCGTGTCATGAGCTTAATGCAATAATAACTTGATTTTAACTTGTTTAATTGTAATTCGATGCAATTAACACTTATACTTGTGTTCAAACTATTAAACTTAAACCTATGAATATCACTCAACTTTTGTTGACTTTTAGCATGTTATCTCAGGTAACTAAAGGCTGGAACTCAAGGCACGGAGTGGGCATTAAACCCTGCATGGGTGGTTTAAATAAATGTTTTATCATTCAAATCTAAATAAACGTGTTAACTATGAAACATCTTTGTATTTTAAATACTTGTATTTTGAATGATAAACTTAAAACGTCTTTCTAAAGTCGTTCTCTATGGTTATGACTAAAGATCCTCTACGTAACACCCAATTAAGTCTTCCGCTGTTGCTAACCGAAATTGGGGGTGTTACAATTGTTATACTACTTAATCATTCGGTTAGCGTATCATATTCTTTATGTTTAATACTCTATTCGTCTTGATTATATTTTTGTATTTTGTTACAGAGATTATGGGCTAATACCCTTAGGTGTTAGCCAAGTTTATGATTATTAGATGGTTTAATTAGTTTCTAATTCGATTGGTTGCTTAGTCTTCGTTTTGATTACTTTATTAGTTTATCGTGCCTTGTCGACCTTAGGCTCGCACAATTACTTCATTAATATCGTTTGCATGATTAATGTAAGCCCCTTAAGGGTTAAATAATATATAAACATGGTAATCATTAAGCAGCTTTATGCGGGTTCTGATTAATTGTGACAGGATTAGTCAGTAAAAAAGACTTAAAATGGAATCTAGACTCTAAAAGAAATTAGAGGTAGGATAGACCGCGCCTAGTCGTGAGCACCATCACTACATGTCTTAGAAACTTATCAAAACTTAACTTAGACCAGTAAATCGATGGTTAGTTTTATGCCTGCTATCTTCCTTATCTGCGCTTGCTATTTCTATATATGACTGAACTTGGTTAACACGTTCTTCTTATTTTCGATACCTTCAAGCTTCTATCGTTTGTTTAGTTTAGTTTGATTAGTTTAGTATAAAACCAAACTCGTGCCAGTCTCTCAGGCTGAACCCCCCTTTGCTTTAGTTTAGGATTAATTTAGTAGAGTCGAATACCTTTAGAATTAGTATATTAGAAATCTCACACTTAGTGATCGACACCCTACTTACCAGTTAGGCTACATTGATCGGGTACACTGCCCGTTAGTGTTGTTATAGGTTAAGTCGGCAAAATATAAATTTAAAACTTGATAAGGAATAATCACCTATACAACGTCACATCATGTATTTTATGCTATTCATGAGCATTGTGAATTTCCATCCGGAAATTTATACACATGTTCAAGTTATATCAGACATTGTATGTGATTACAATGGTCTCTCTTATTTATCTGACATTGTAGGTGATTACAATGGTCTCTCTTATTTATCAGACATTGTAGATGATTACAAGGGTCTCTCTTATTTATCAGACATTGTATGCGATTACAATGGTCTCTCTTATCTTCTAGACATTGTATGTGATTACAATGGTCTCTCTTATTTATCAGACATTGTAGGTGATTACAATGCTCTCTCTTATTTATCAGACATTGTAGATGATTACAAGGGTCTCTCTTATTTATCAGACATTGTATGCGATTACAATGGTCTCTCTTATTTACTAGACATTGTATGTGATTACAATGGTCTCTCTTATTTATCAGACATTGTATGTGATTACAATGGTCTCTCTTATTTATCAGACATTGTATGTGATTACAATGGTCTCTCTTATTTATCAGACATTGTTTGTGATTACAATGGTCTCTAAACTCTTTCATAACCGTATGTAATATCATTTCATATAACATCGAAACATGTTGCAGTTTATCAATTTCTATTGGTTGTCATACTCCCCGTGAACTCATGTTTTCTGAGCATTTCTGCTTACTTTCCGAAACACCACTATTAATACCGATTCTTACCCTTTATATACTCAGTCTCCAGGGCATCATGTCAAACCCTACTCCTCCCAGTTATGTACCTATTTCACCAAAATTACTAAACTGTTATACATACTTATTTATTTTTATGATCCCCTTAAACTTTCTCAGGCATTGTGGGTGGCACAACGGTCTCATTTATTTTCAAAACATCGTGAGTGATAATTTAAAAACTTTTCATGACCTTACACAACATTGCTTAACATAAAACCCATCTCAGTCTATCGATTTCCCTTGATTATCTCACTATCCACCTCCGAAAATGAATTTGAATAATTGTCCTAAACTTTTGAACACTACATCACCTCGTAACCCATCACCTAGAAACAAATTAATTAAATTGAACGCGACTTTAACCTATCATCTTATAACATTTTTACTCCAAGTGGTGGGATTTATTCAACCCAAAATTATCTACTATTTTGCATCAATATGTTGCGACAACTTCTGTCTGTTGCACTTGCTATTTCACTATCATTTTGTAAACAATTTTATTATTATTTTATAAACTATCCTTTTACTATATTTCAAGATCGTATATATTGCTTCGTAATCTATCGTTTTGAACTCTTCCAGTTGATGGGAGTATGACTTAAAATTTTTACCTCGGATCGTGCCGTCTTTTGACACGTACCTTTGAAACGTGATTGACTAACGTCTCATTCTTTTTCTCGTTACTTCTTATGATTTTGAAGAATAGCATTTGATGTTGTTTTTATTGTGTTTTGTGTCGGCAATGAATAAGTAGGATGATTTATAATCATCTTATTGAAATGGATTGGGACGCCACTTCATTTGAATAAGAAAATTATAAACCGCCGAACCATAAAATTATAATTCCTTACTTACATGGATTGGGACGCCTCTTTATGTAAGTGACGAATTATAAATGAGTGGGCTTATGTGTATCCGCCATAGCATGCGTACGAATCATTCTTTGGGCTATGAACTCCTCTCGACTCGTAATTTGTTACGTGGATTTTTCCGAATTTGTATCGACCGCCGCGAGCTTGATAAGCTAATAGTAATGTACAATTATCCGCTTCCAATAATTGAGGACTTAGAATTCTTCAATCCATTCACTCATGTTCATCGAACATAATTGATGCTTTGGCTTTTGATCATTCAACTTTCATTGGAAAACTCGACGATGACTTGTTTATATCGTCATCTCTTCACAAGTAAACCATACGGCGATTAAGACGAATTGAGCGCCGGGACGTCGCTCTCTTAAGGGGTACGTACTATGACATTTCGTAATTTCAAGGTCAATATCTAATTCATATTCTATTTCTATTTTCACTTGAGTAAAAATTTCATTCTTACTTTTCACCCGATCTAGCGATTTTCGCATTTCTAGCTATTCACGAGCCGTGTTTAGGATTCCTATCCGTTTTCATGTCATAAGTGATTTAATATTTCATCATATACTCCTAATATTTAAAACTTTTATATTTCACATTTTCTGTTTCGTTTCACGATTTCGTCAAATTTTGGTAACAACTCGCGTTTTCAGTCTGCGTTTTCGATTTTTAAATTTCGTTTTAACACTCCGGCAAACCCAAGGTTCTCATGAAATATTAAAATTAGCCATTCTAATATTTCATAACAATTTCATAATATTTTTATAACACTTTTATAAAATTCACGTTTTCAGGTCTCCCGGTACTGCGTAATTCGCGTTTTTAAGACCGTACGCTTGATTTAAACCCCACAAACACACTAATACACCAAATATTAATACAATATTAATAAAATCTGATCTTTACCTTTATTTTTCAAGCTTTGGTCATTCACCACTCTTCACCCTTCCAATTTACCACTTAAAACCCCTAAATACTACTCATTACCTTACACAATCCACTCTAACACTTATACTAAACATATACACATGTTATAGTTATCCATTTTACAAAAAAATAAAATAAATCCACCCTTGGAACTCCCCAAAACCGGACCTAGGGAGTAGCAAACCCACCTCCACACTTCACTCTTCTACAACTCCCTATAACCAAAATTATTCTTCCCCATTTTAGATCTCACATTCACACCATTTTCTCTTATTTTTGTCTCTTCCTCCTTGCTGCCGAAAATCCACACAAAAACACCCTCATCTCATCTTGTTTTTAATCACAAAATCATCTCCACAACATCCTCTTGAAGGTGCTCACAAAAGATGGTGATTTGAATAAAAGTTTTGAAGATTTTATTGAAGTTTCTTGAAGTTTCTTAGAGTTTTTCTTGAAGTCTCCCTCAAAGTTGTTTAGAAGTTTTTCCAAGGTGTTTAAGGGCTGTGAATCTTAGGGTTTATCAAGGGTAATATTTGGTTAGAAAGGTTGGTTGAAAGATTTGGGTCTTGGGTCTCTTGGTTGGTGATTATTAGGATAGTTGTTCTTGTTCTTGATCTCTTGTTCTTCATCCAAAAAATCTTTGTAAGGAACCAACCCTCATCTTTTCATTTCACTACTGTATTTACATGCTACATTATGTATTTTACATGTTACTTAAGTTATTGATGCTAGAATATGCTTGGTACATACTAAAAATCACTAGAAAACCCTAACAGGACTTGTATAGCAAAACAGTCTGCTGATCAGTGGTAAAAAGGTAATTAACTGGACGAATCAGTAGACTTTGGACCTAAACCAAAAAAATGTAGTTGTAGATCTATGTCTTGTGGTCATTTCCCCGGGTGGCGATTTTCGAGACGACACCCGATGATTAAGATATGATTTTTCTTCTAAAAACAGATTTTGTATACTGTTCCCATTCGGGGCAAAAGTCAAGTTTTATTGCAAAACTTTTTAAATAGCAAATATGTAGCCTGTTCTAGAGAAACAGAGCTATCATCTCCAATTGATTTCACCTTCATAGGGTCTGTAGATTTTAAGATATGGCCGTTTTGGTAAGACGTAAAACTCAATCAATTTCACCATTTGGACAGACTTGCAAAGAAAAATTAAAAAAGTGTTCATACCTGCAAACTTTTGAGTAAACTAGTTTTTACAGTAAACTAGGGAATTAGAGGAAACTAGGGATATAAAGAACATAATTTTTCGACTTACGGTTTGCAAGTTATGAAATTTTGAAAGTGGTTAAGTTATAAAAATTCCATCAGCTTTGTAATTAAAAGTTATAGAAAGGTTAATAACTTATGAATTTGGACCCTTAAGTTTTATTTTGAACCACCTAATATATTTTGGACCTTTAGACATAATCTGAACCTTTTGACTAAGAATGGAACCCTTTGACTAAAATTGAACCTTAATACTTATTTTGGACTTAAGAAAAAATATTGATATAAAACTTGAAATTGGGTAAGAAAATAAATATTTCACATATGTAATCATTTTTAAAAGGGCTAAATTAAATCTTGATAATTATTTAAGCATTATGTACCAAGCATAATTGATATTGTAACTTATATGGCATATAGAAATAATTGTATCATTATTCTTAGAAGCTAAGACATGCGCGTATATTCTAGGTTGCTCGTAGGGTTCTTGCGGTTATTTCTTGATCACCTCACTTGATCGTTCACTTTTGCTTAAGGTGAGTTCATAGCCCCACTTTAACTCTTAAACTGTTTATAAACCCGTTGGGGGAGATACATGCTAGTTTTACAAACTGAATACAAGTAGTTTTTGGTATGCTTGACCTGATTACATGATTATAGACATGGAGTAACTTTTGCCATTCAAGTCCCTAATTTCATGAACCGTATATTTCCATTGGGGAAACGCTAGTATTATGAATATGCATATTTGGCTTGACAAGCCTGTCCGGATGAGTCGCGCTCATATACAACGGGTAGCATAATATTGAGAATTCGTGGTAGTTGGCAAACTACCTCTTATGGGGCATTATTAAATTTCAGTCAAGGTTCGGTTTCATGAGCTCGATGCTATAATCTTATTTCCCGACCTGTATTCGTTACACGTCAATTTATGAATAATGCTTGTATTCAACTTATTACTTATTAAACTCTATGAATTCACTCAACTTTATGTTGACTTTTTAGCATGTTTTATCTCAGGTCCGTAAAGTGTTTAATGCTTGGATGGGCGGCGCAAGGATATGGATATCAACAAGAATGGATTCTGTTTTAAAATTTACATTTGATAAAAATTTAAAAAGTTATGTTGTGTTTAAATTATGTATCTTTTGGACTCTTGTCCTGGTTAAAACTTTTGGGACCTAACTTCGTTAAACTCTGATTATATCAAATGTGAATTTTGTTTAAGAACATCTTTAATTATTTCGATGTTTCATATGACTTGTACTATGTGACTAATAGATAACACCCCATGTTGTATTCCGCTGCGTTCCGAAAATGGGAGTGTTATAACATTTGTGGTATGGTGTGACTATTGTATAGCCTATAGTCACATGATTGTGCTACAATTAAATGTGACCATACACATTAAAAATTGGCAGGCAAACACACACTGAACTTTAGACACACATATTAACTTACGTGACCATTTGTATCGAATTTTGGTCACACTTAATCATGTATGCTTATGGTTTAGTGTGACCATATATGACATTTGGTCACACTTTTCAAGTGTGTGATATATATTTGTCACTTTTAAATGCATATCGTGACTAATGCTTCAAACTTACTTTTCAGTTGTCACACATTTCAAATTCATATATAGCTAAATTTTCAACAAAAACTAGCAGTCACGTTTAAATAATGTGTGACAAACTTGAGTATATGATTTAGCCACATACACAATTACTTCGTGTGACCATATATGGATTTTGGTCACACTTTTCAGTTGTGTGACATATATTTGTCACATATGTATATATATAGTGTGACTAATGTTTCAAACTTATTTGTATCTGTCACACGTCCCAAATTATAAGTGACTAAAAAATCAAATATTTTTTTACCAGATATGGATAGTCACGAAAATATTCAAATGTGTGGCTGTAGCCTCCAGATGTAATTCTGAAAAGGTCACACAAGTCGGACCAAGTGTGGCTGTTTATTTTATTCTGGTACATTTAGTCACACAAATAAGTTATTGTGTGGCCGTTCAAAATACCACATGTGTGACCGTAAGCCAAATCTGTACTAGTGGGCAATAATGTTATTTAGCATAAATAAACATTTAGTTCAGATACAACATATAGTTTGCAAATAATCGAAATTGAAATTAACATAGTTGAGCATGTATCTCCCCCAAAGTATTTATAAAGTAACTAAACGAGTAAAAGTGGGGCTATGACTCACCGTGAGTGGATGATATCAAGTATGTAACGAAATCGATGGATATGCCGGGAAAACCTCTACGAGCTACCTAAAATAATTGTTGCGTCTCAGGTTTTGGAATACGATATGAAAACGTAAATGAATCTATATATATGTATTATATAAATCATGATGTTATACAAAGTAGTTTTTGGTAATCGTGTATTTCGTCTTAGAAACGGTTTAATAGATTATGAAAAATGTTTAGTTATAATCGTACCACTGTTCGAGTTATCATAATTCAGAGGTCATGTAGTAAATGTATGAGGAGGTAGGACACTTTAAATCGTAAATCCAGCAACTCGTCGATACGTTTACCCAAATGAAGCTCCTCACATGAAAATCCCTACTAACATATTACTTAGTATGTAAAACATATAATTTGTACGCATGGATATATATGGTAATATTTATTTATATTTTTTTTTTATAAGATGTATACATTTGACATTTATTTTTATGAGATAAGTTTGGCAGAGTATATATTACATATAAATACAATAAATAAATTAACAAAAGTTTATAAGTATTTAAATAAGTTAGAGTCTTATAAATACTTACATTTATATAGAATGCTTGTTTATATAAAGAAAAAGAATATAGGTAGAGCTTCGACGTGAAATTTGTAATATTCGTAAACCCGAGGCTACTTGAAGATTATAAAAATTCCCTCTTGAAAACTGATGAAGCGAAAAGTGTACCGCTTTTAAGGGGTCATTTAAGCCCTAAATCGTATTTATTTGATCAAATATTGCCCTAAATCGTTCCTTTTGTCATTTTAGGTACTTTTGAGGAGAAATCTGGAAAAGGAGGCATTTTGGACGTTTTTGGAGCATAAAAGTGAAGAAAACGACAAAGTCTCAAAAATCGGCTAAAAGTTACCTTTGACGGCGTCAGATTTTACTCTGGACGGCGTCATGGCTTGGCAAGAAAAGGTGGATGTGAAATTTACTCATGATAAGCCAGTGAAAATTGCATGTGAATTCTGACGGCGTCACGCTTTAACCTGATCAAAGGCGTCACGGCTTAATTCAAAGAGGGACGGCGTTACGTTCAAGGTCTGACAGCGTCAAGCCTTGATAAGCCAGAACGGATTTTGGAGAGCTAAAGAGGGACGGCGTCAAGAAGGTCACCCGAGAACCCTAAAAGCGGCGAGGTGACGGCGTCACACTCCATAACGTGACGCCGTCAGATGTAAAAATCTATATATAGTTTTGCAATTCTTTGTCATAAGTGTGGAACTTAGTGTGGAATTTTTGGGAGAAAACCCTAAGACGATTTTAGCATCTTTTTCAAGGCTTTTTGCCTTGAGATCTTCCATGTTACATTGAAGATAAGTTATCAATTAATCATTCAATATGTCTATGTGTTGTTTGATTTTATCTTGTTCTTGTCTTTTGTTTAACATGTTAGGCTAGATTTATCTTGTGTTTGCTTAGATCTAATGAAACCTAGCTATTGATTATTGGTTATTAGTGTGTTATTAGTTGTATTGGATGATTGTTTATCTATGTTAGGCTTAAGAAAACTGGCTAACTTCCTATTCGGTAACTTGCTTGAACGTCTTAAGAAACATGAACCAAATGCGTACTAAAGGTTTTTATGGTTGTATTTAATGCACAAGCGAATTCTAGTGATCCCATGTTAGGAGCTTCCTAGCCGGCTCGACATAGGAGTGAAGTAGGAGCTTGTAGAGTTGGGGAAGTACGTACGCCACCCCACGATTGGTATTAAGGAATACACCCGTCATCCACGCAACTAATACACACTAATCAACCGGTAAAAGATAGTTAGGGAGTAAGGAAATCTAAGTGAACACATTTCTCTACACATTAGTTCTCACCAACTTTTTATTTTCAGTTATTTATTTTATTTGCATTCGTAGTAATTTGGGTTAGTTGACTAGCAACTAATTCCGCCCACTCTTTCAAACCCGAGATTTTACTTGCTTTCATAAAAATATAAAAACATAAAAAAGAATCTTCCTCAACCCTTAGACCTATTAGAGTAGTCTTTCATACCTAACGAACACTATTCCCTGTGGAGAACGATCAATCCCCCGTACTTACCACTACACTATACTACATCGGTCAGGTACACTGCCTGGTGGGGTTGTAAGCCTCTTGAGATCCCTCGAGAGGTAAAACCTGTTGTAAGGTTGCAAAACCACGCATCAAGTTTTTGGCGCCGTTGCTGGGGAATAGTTATTGTTTAGGTTGAATTTTTATTTTATAGGTCTACTCACTAGATTCCTTTCTAGTGAGATTTTTTATTTTCTTTTTCTAGATCTTCTTTAGTCTATCTTTTTTTTCTTCGTTTCTTTGTTCGTAACCATTACCATTCGACATCATGGAAGATGGTAATATCCTTGATCCCAACATCCCACCACCACAACAACCACCTCCTAGAGCCCGCACTTTAGGAGGATATTCCCTAATTTTGGATGATGACCCCCCTAATCTTAGAATCACTAGGAGCCGAAGCTCGATAAAGACTCTTGCCACACCCTATGCTGAACCCGAAAGGGAAATGCATAAATTAAGGCGACTCCGCCAAGTGGCTAAGCCATCCACGATCAATTTTGATGATGCCCTCTCCGAGGAAGAATCCAATCATCATTCTACACCTCCTAGCCCTCAACCTAATCACGAAATGGAAGTTCCCGAAATCCCAATCCCTAAATGTCTCAAGGACTACTCTTCTCCCACCCCTCGTGGTTTTTTCAATGCTATCGTTTTTCCAAATGAGCGCACGGATGGGGTCTTGCGTGCAACCAATATCTGGCTTGTCCAAAGTGTATACAAATTCCACGGATTGAAAACTGAAGATCCGATCCAACACATCAAGGACTTCCTGAAAATAGTGGATACCCTCCATACGGATGGGACTACTAGAGATACCTCCCGGCTTCGATTCTTTCCCTTCACCCTTTGTGAAAAAGCCGGAAACTGGTATAACCAACTTCCCTCCGAATCCATCTTCACATGGGAACAACTTATCTCAAAATTCTATGAGAAATTCTTTCCCATAGGAAGAACTTCAACGTTGAGAGACGAAATCCTCCGCTTCCATGTTGGACCAGCAGAACCTATTCACAAATCTTGGGTTAGATTCAAGGATCTAATTAGACAAGTCCCTCATCATGGCATTGAACTCTGGCTTCTTGTCCAAATCTTTTATGACAGTGTCTCCAAAAACGACCAATTGGGCATTAATAATTCATCAAAATGAAAAATAGCCAAACTAAGCGTTGAGGAAGGATGGAATAGAATTGAGGAATACGCGAATGATCAAGACGATACCTGGGATGAACCCGATTCGATCATGAACGTTTCCAAGATCATGAAAGAGCCTCCTTTTGCTAACCGGGTGAGTAGATTGAATGATCAGGTATCTTATCTAGACAAGTCGCAACCAACTAAGTGGTTATCAAACCCATACTTGATCTGTGATCAATGTGGTGGCCCGCATGAAGTGGAGGAATGCGAGGATGATACCACCACCGAACAAGCATGCTTGTCAAGCCACGACATCTTCGATGATCCTTCGCTCT
This sequence comes from Artemisia tridentata subsp. tridentata, assembly GCA_021014915.2. Classification (NCBI taxonomy): domain Eukaryota; kingdom Viridiplantae; phylum Streptophyta; class Magnoliopsida; order Asterales; family Asteraceae; genus Artemisia; species Artemisia tridentata. The sequence goes on along the minus strand of CP139507.1, from coordinate 329,636,390 downwards.
TAACTTTCTACCAAAACAATGATTTCACCCCTTGGGGAAATCTTGTGAGAGAAGAGGGAGGAGGAGAATATCCTGACTATAAGGTTAGGAGCACTTTTGAGGATGATCTCGGGCATTTCACGTTTGAAAAGAATCTGCAACTAAATGGTCTCGACAACCTTATCATTAGCCAACAAAACAACGTGAGGGCCAATTTCGCAGAGCTCAACGCCACTCTCGACAGCCTTGGCGAACCTCAAAGAGATCCCTTACTCGCCATCACCACTCGTGCTGGAACAACTACTAAGGATCCACCCTACCCAGCTCAACCATCTAACGTCATGGAGCCCAACACCCCTCATGAGGAGGAAGATAATGTGAACGATGAGAATCCCAAACAAACCCTTCCGGTAACTCCCTCTCCACCTACTCCAACCAAACAGCCCATTAAAGTCCCATACCCGTCCCGTCTCAAGAATCAAAAGGTCGAAAACGATAATAAAAGATTCTTGTCATATTTGAGGAATTCGGTCGTCACAATACCCCTTCTTGATGCATGTTACCATATGCCCAAATATAGTACATACTTCAAGAAGTTGCTAACCAACAGAAAAGGGCTCGAGGGTCTTGTAACCTTAGGAGAGGAATGTTCTGTGGTGACTCAACGAGGGCTACCAAAGAAGGTGGACGATCCAGGTAGTTTCACCTTGCCCTGTTCAATTGGATCTCTTTCAGTCAAGAATGCTTTAGCCGACTTAGGAGCAAGCATCAATCTTATGCCACATTCCATGTTCCTCAAGCTAGGGTATTCTGGGTTGAAACCAACCCGTATGAGCATCCAACTTGCCGATAGATCAGTCAAATACCCCTTAGGAATATGCGAGAATGTGCTAGTTAAGGTAGGGAAGTTCAAATTTCCAGTTGACTTCGTCATCCTAGAAATGGAAGAAGACGATCTTATACCCATCATTCTAGGAAGACCATTCCTTGCAACTGCTCGTGCTGTTATTGATGTTCATGACGGCAAACTAACCTTACGAGTGGGGGCCGATAGCTTAACCTTCGACATCAAAGACACAATGAATCTTTCTCTCGAAGCAGATAATCAGTTGTATTTCATCGGAGAAATCAATGAACTATCCGACGAGATTGACAATTGTGTAGATGAACAGGTAGAAGCTGGTTGGTTGCGAGATGAAGCTTTCTTACCCATCTTAGAGGAGGAGAAGACTATGGATGTGAATGCAGTCTCCTTCTATCCCAGACAAGAAATCGAACAGCTTGAGCTTCGTAAACCCGAGAACAAACTTAAACCTTCCATCATCGAGCCACCCACGTTAGAACTCAAGGAACTCCCGAACAACCTTGAATATGCCTTCCTTCAAGGAAAAGATCAACTTCCGGTAATCGTAAGCTCTTCTTTGAAAAGTGAACAAAAGGATAAACTCTTAGGAGTTTTAAAAAAATATAAAGGAGTTATAGCATGGAGTGTAGCCGATATCAAGGGGATTGACTCTACCTTTTGCACGCATAAAATCCTCATGGAGGAGGATTATAAACCCACCGTGCAACCTCAAAGGCGAGTAAATCCCAACATAAAGGAAGTCGTAAAGAAGGAAGTCATTAAGCTCCTAGATGCAGGGCTAATTTACCCGATTTCGGACAGTCCATGGGTAAGTCCTGTACAGGTTGTACCAAAAAAGGGAGGAATGACGGTGGTGAAGAACGATAAGGATGAGTTAGTGCCTCAACGAACGGTAACTGGATGGCGTGTATGCATTGATTATAGGAAGTTAAATGATGCAACCCGAAAGGATCATTTCCCTCTCCCATTTATCGACCAAATGTTGGAAAGGCTAGCAGGGCATGAGTACTACTGCTTCCTAGATGGGTTCTCAGGGTATTTCCAAATCCCTATCGCTCCTGAGGACCAAGAAAAGACTACATTTACATGCCCTTATGGCACCTTCGCCTACAAGCGAATGCCCTTTGGACTATGTAACGCCCCCGCCACTTTCCAGCGCTGCATGACGGCAATCTTCCATGAGTTAATGGAAGACAGCATGGAGGTCTTCATGGATGATTTTTCAGTCCTTGGAAACTCTTTTGATCGCTGTCTTGGTAACCTTGAGAAAATGCTCAAACGTTGTGAGGAGACCAACTTGGTTCTAAACTGGGAAAAGTGCCACTTTATGGTAAAAGAGGGGATTGTGCTAGGGCACAAAATTTCAGGAAGTGGGATTGAAGTAGATCGGGCAAAAATTGAAGCTATATCCAAACTTCCCTATCCGACGACTGTCAAAGCAATCCGTAGCTTTTTGGGTCATGCTGGCTTCTATAGGAGATTCATTAAAGATTTCTCAAAGGTAGCTAAACCAATGACTCAGTTGCTCATGAAGGATGCCCCGTTCGACTTCTCTCAAGAGTGCAAGGATGCATTCGATCTATTGAAGCAGGAACTTACCCAAGCTCCAATTATGGTTACCCCTAACTGGGAGTTACCCTTTGAAATTATGTGCGATGCTAGTGATTATGCTGTTGGAGCAGTATTAGGCCAAAGGCTTAACAAACACTTTCAGCCAATATACTACGCTAGCAAAACCATGAATCCTGCTCAAGAAAACTACACTACCACTGAAAAGGAATTACTAGCCGTGGTATTCGCTTTTGATAAATTTCGCCAGTATCTTGTCCTTTCTAAAACGGTTGTTTTTACGGATCATTCAGCCATTCGATATCTTTTCGCTAAACAGGATGCTAAACCACGGTTACTTCGTTGGATCCTACTATTGCAAGAGTTCGATGTTGAAATTCGTGATAAGAAAGGAGCAGAGAATCTTGCGGCTGATCATCTCTCTCGTCTCGAAAACCCCAGCCTCGCTGAATCTGACAAGAGTGAGATTCGGGAAACATTTCCTGAAGAGCAGCTCATGTCAATAAATGATTCTGAACCTTGGTATGCGGATTATGCTAACTACCTGGCGAGTAGAGTCATTCCTGAGCATATGAGCAGGCATGAAAAAAAGAGGTTCTTTAATCAATTAAAGTACTACTTTTGGGATGAACCCTTCTTATTCTGAAGATGTCCGGATCAGGTAATCAGGCGTTGTGTTTCGGAAAGAGAGGCTGTCAGAATTATGAAAGAGTGTCATGCCGGTCCATCGGGAGGACATCAAGGAATGAACACTACTGCACGAAAGGTCTTCAACGCAGGATTCTATTGGCCTACAATATTTCGTGATGTGAAGGGAATGATACAAACCTGTGACGCATGTCAAAGAGCTGGGAATATCTCTAGGAGGGATGAAGCCCCACAGAATTATATACAAGTTTGTGAGGTTTTCGATGTTTGGGGAATTGATTTCATGGGACCCTTCCCATCTTCAGGTGGGAATGAATACATCTTAGTGGCCATCGATTATGTTTTGAAATGGGTGGAAGCACAAGCCCTTAGGACTAACGATGCTAGGGTAGTAATTCATTTCTTAAAAAAATTGTTCGCTAGGTTCGGAATTCCGAAGGCTCTTATTAGTGACAGGGGAACCCATTTTTGCAATTCGCAAATGGAGAAAGTTATGAAAAGATACGGAGTCTCTCACCGATTCTCCACCGCTTACCATCCTCAAACCAACGGTCAAGTCGAAAACACTAATAGAGCCATAAAGAGAATATTGGAGAAAACGGTTAATCAAAACCGAAAAGATTGGTCTTTTAAGCTCGATGAAGCTTTGTGGGCATTTCGAACCGCTTATAAGACGCCAATCGGGACAACCCCGTTCCGTATGGTATATGGCAAGGCATGCCACCTTCCAGTAGAACTGGAACACAAGGCATATTGGGCACTTAAGGCTTGTAATTTGGATTATACGGTCGCGGGAACAAATAGATTCTTACAGCTCCAAGAGCTCGATGAATTGAGATTAGAGGCTTATGAATCTTCCATTACATACAAAGAAAGGGCAAAAAGATGGCATGACCAACGGATTAAGAGACCAAAGGAGTTTTCAGAAGGAGACAAGGTCTTATTATATAATTCTCGCTTAAGACTATTTCCTGGAAAACTTAAATCTAGATGGTATGGACCCTTTACCGTAAGGAGCTCCTCAAAAACCGGAGCCGTTGTGTTGATTGACGACGAAGATAGAGAATTCACTGTAAATATACAACGAGTCAAGCATTATCAAGAGAATGGTAATGAAATGATCAATGAGGAAGATATAACTTTTGATGAAGAAGTCACGTAATGTACGTGACTTTGAGTCTAGCTATAAGACTCGTTAATAAAGAAAAGCGCTTCTTGGGAGGCAACCCAAGCTTTATTTTATTTATTTGCTTTGTGTGTTTATTTGTTTGTTTGTTTGTTTTTATTTGCTTCCGTATGTGTGTTTAATTTTTATTATTATTGATTCATGTTCAAAACTAAAATTGTGAAAATGCTTTATTTTGTTTTTAACTTCGTCTTAACGACATATAAAGGTATTTTGCAAAAGATAAGTGTAAGGGAAATCTAAATTGGTTTATTAGAACACATATGAACATGAATCGTAATAATATTAAATTAACATACATATTCGTATTTGTTTGAGTCAAATGCTTGTATCGAGTCATAATGATGTTTTGCAGGATTTCCAGGAAGTAAGGTAAAGGTTTTTCTAGAAAATTTCCGGAAACTTAAAATGAGAATTTTTGTCAGGTCATTTCTGACGGCGTCAGGGTTTATAACCTGACGGCGTCAGATTTAATTTTCAGAAATTTTTGAAAGTTTTGTTTTTAAAAAGTTTTTATTAAATCTCCAACTTATAATCTCGAGGAATCTGCAAAATTATCATTCCACAAGCATTATATCCTTATATATAGATTTATCCCGCCGATGTTATGCAGGTTTTCGTGTTTGTTTTCTCAGGTTTAACAGGTTATTTCGGACAAGGAAATGTTTTGAATCAAGCTTATGGCGATGCATTAGTCATGGAGCTTCAACATTACTTTGGAAGAAGATTTAACCGTGTTACTTCATTATCCACCGAGCGAATCAGGGGAGTATTTGATTTCATTCTTTTACTTTATGCTTTTACATTTGTTATTTGAACATTGGGGACAATGTTCATCTTAAGTGTAAGGGGAGGGTAAAAGTACGATTAGAGAATGCTATTACGCTTGATTTTTGTTTGTTTAATAGTAGATGTGTAATAAAACTGAGAGAAATACTTGTTAAGGTAATTTTAGTGCCAAATTTAAAATTTTTTACAACATATACGAGTGAAACTTTGATCTTAATGAGCGTCTCACGGATAGGAGTTATATGACTAGCACAAAAAACCGTACCACTAAAAAATTTTCCACCCCCAAATATGTGAGGTTCGCCCCTAGAATTGGTAGGAAAAGCATTTATGCTATGATGTGTGTACCGGTAGCACTTAGATTCTAGAACTTGCGTTAGGACCATTCCAAGGCCACAAGTGAGACTACATTCGTGTAGTTAGATTTACTACATGATAAGAGGCATTAGGATTAACCCATTGTTTTACACCTGTGTTTTTGTTATAATTACTTTGGCTACATTAGTCAAGTAATTCTCCCACACCCTTTGCGTTGTACTCATTTTTAGAACACGATACCCCTAGTACACCCCTCAGAGCCTATCTTTTCGTTTCAACCTTTAAGCATTTTACTTAAAGGAAGAATTTGTTTACACCCCACTTAAATGTACACCCAAATCGCTTTAGCCTACCTTGCATGCACTCATTTTTAGTGCATTATTGTTACAACATTTGTTTAAACCCAAGTTAATTATCTAATTGATTACATGGTTGCTAAGTCGAGTCATATCCTTGTACATATTGTTTTGGGACGATTGGGACTCATGGGTAAAGTACTAGTGTAATGGAGTAATGGGGAAGAACATCATTTATTACCCCCATATGTGCTAAATATTTTAAAAGTACTCCAAGTTTTTCAATTATCTTAATTCGAGTCATTAGAATAGTTATTTGTAAAGTTATGTAAAAGTTTAAGTGTAAGGGGAATGCAATGCCCCTATGATGTATTATTTTGGATGGTAGGGCAAGAGTGTATGCAAAAAAAAAAAAAAAAAAAAAAAAAAAAAAAAAAAAAAAAAAAAAAAATCAAGAAAAATACAAAAAAATGAGAAAAAGAAAAGTAGAAAAAACATACGGACTACCATCCCGTTTTATTTTATGTTTATTTTATGTTTTTGTTATTTTCTTTCATTAGCTTAAATCGAGTCGAGTCTTGGCTTAGCAACATTGTATAGTACATGTAATTAATCAAGATCTTTAACTCGCCACCAGTAAAATATCCTTTATCCAACAAAACCGTGTTTTCCTTTTCCCTACACCTAACGTTATAACCCGTTTAAAAGCCCTCTTTGATAGTTTATCTTTGGTGCTTACGCCTAGTGGAGGAGGTTTTCGATCCTTTCCCAAGCCTATGGTAATCTATTTGCTATGATAGGTAGTGAGAGATATTATCCGTTTTCATTTATGAGATTTATTTTGATGACACTTGAGAGATGTGAGTATCTAAACACTACTTGTGAGGTGCTAGTTTATAATCTCCGTGCTTATTATGATTGAAGTGGAACGATTATTTGTTGTAATTACTTTTATGTTAGCGTTAAATGACCCCTAACTTGTATTTTGATTAGAATAAAAGCGCATTTGCTTGAGGACAAGCAAATCTCAAGTGTAAGGGTATTTGATGAAGCGAAAAGTGTACCGCTTTTAAGGGGTCATTTAAGCCCTAAATCGTATTTATTTGATCAAATATCGCCCTAAATCGTTCCTTTTGTCATTTTAGGTACTTTTGAGGAGAAATCTGGAAAAGGAGGCATTTTGGACGTTTTTGGAGCATAAAAGTGAAGAAAACGGCAAAGTCTCAAAAATCGGCTAAAAGTTACCTTTGACGGCGTCACAATTTACTCTGGACGGCGTCATGCCTTGGCAAGAAAAGTTGGACGTGAAATTTACTCATGATGAGCCAGTGAAAATAGCATGTAAATTCTGACGGCATCACGCTTTAACTTGATCAAGGGCGTCACGGCTTAAATCAAAAGGGGACGGCGTCACATTCAAGGTTCGACGGCGTCAAGCCTTGATAAGCCAGAATGGATTTTTGAAGAGCTAAAGAGGGACGGCGTCAAGAAGGTCATCCGGGAACCCTAGAAGCGGCGAGGTGACGGCGTCACACTCCATAAGGTGACGCCGTCAGATCCAAAAATCTATATATAGTTTTCTAATTTTTTGTCATTGGGGGAGGACTTAGTGTGTGGAATTTTGGGAGAAAACCCTAAGACGAATTTAGCTTCTTTTTCAAGGCTTTTTGCCTTGAGATCTTCCATGTTACATTGAAGATAAGTTATCAATTAATCATTCAATATGTCTATGTGTTGTTTGATTCTATCTTATTCTTGTCTTTTGATTAACATGTTAGGCTAAATTTATCTTGTGTTTGCTTAGATCTAATGAAACCTAGCTATTGATTATTGGTTATTAGTGTGTTGTTAGTTGTATTGGATGATTGTTTGTCTATGTTAGGCTTAAGAAAACTGGCTAACTTCCTATTCGGTAACTTGCTTGAACGTCTTAAGAAACATGAACCAAATGCGTACTAAAGGTTTTTATGGTTGTATTTAATGCACAAGCGAATTCTAGTGATCCCATGTTAGGAGCTTCCTAGCCGGCTCGACATAGGAGTGAAGTAGGAGCTTGTAGAGTTGGGGAAGTAAGTACGCCACCCCACGAATGGTATTAAGGAATACACCCGTCATCCACGCGACTAATACACACTAATCAACCGGTAAAAGATAGTTAGGGAGTAAGGAAATCTAAGTAAACACATTTCTCTACACATAAGTTTCTCACCACATTTTCATTTCAGTTATTTATTTTATTTGCATTTGTAGTTATTTGGGTTAGTTGACTAGCAACTAATTCCGCCCACTCCTTCAAAACCGAGATTTTACTTGCTTTCATAAAAATATAAAAACATAAAAAAGAATCTTCCTCAACCCTTAGACCTATTAGAGTAGCTTTTCATACCTAACGAACACTATTCCCTGTGGAGAACGATCAATCCCCCGTACTTACCACTACACTATACTACATCGGTCAGGTACACTGCCTGGTGGGGTTGTAAGCCTCTTGAGATCCCTCGAGAGGTAAAACCTGTTGTAAGGTTACAAAACCACGCAATCAGTTAAGTCACATCAATTAAAGTTATAAGGATCATAACCTAGTTACATAGACTTCTACTAGTTATAAGCAATAAACGAGTTTTTATCGACAAGCACCCAATCCAATAACAAAGCAAACACATCGACAAAATCATAAAAACTAATAAAACTTCATAAACATGGCTAACACCTAAGGGTGTTAGCCCATAATCTCTGTAACAAAGTACATAAACATAATCATAACGAATAAAGTATGAAACATAATGAATACAATACGCTAACCGAATGATTAAGTAATATAACAATGATTAGAGATGTTCTTCAAGGATGATTAGGTCTTCAATATTGATCTTCTACTGTTTGGAGAGGCTTTGATCGTCTGGGAATGCCCCTAAGGGTTCCCAAAGATCCCTAATTCGTTAATGAGTTCGGTATTTATAGATTCTGAAATCTGGGTCGATACGGCGCATCTATAGAGTTAGATGCGCCGCATCTATAAGTAAACGTAGCCTCCAAGTCTGAAACTGACCCAATACGGCGCATCTAAATAACAGATGCGCCTCATCTCCCAATACGGCGCATCTAAGGACCAGATGCGCCGCATCTCCTTCAGATACAGGTAGATCTCCTTTTTCTCTTTCCGTGGCCGCTTGAATCACCTAAACCGGAGTCCGGATGAAGATTTTATGGCCAAAATACGAAAGCATCTTCAAGTGTCGACTTGTAATCTTGACTTCTTCATTAAGCTTCTAATCTTCACTTGATCTCTTGAATTCTTGATAAGGATTGTATACGGCCGATACGGCGCATCGGATTGGTCCGATGCGGCGTATCAAGGTAACTTCGCGTGGGGTCCAAGATTATAATATTCTAGAATATTCGTACACCGTATTCAGATGCGGCGTATCTTGAATCTTCTATGCGGCGCATGTCCTTCAATATCTTGGATAATCTTTGGTGAAGTCTTGAGAGTGATATGCCGTATGTCAGAAATGTAGTGCGGCGTATCTGGAGTGGAACAAGTTGGTTCTTCGTTGACCAAAGTTTCATATGCGGCGCATGGTATAATTACATGCGGCGCATTCTTCAAAGTCAGGCAATGGTCTTCGAATTCATCTAAGTATGATGATACGGCGTATCTGTCTAGAATGATATGGCGTATCTCCTTGAGTTCAGTAGACTTTTTCCATCTTGATCATTTATCTCCATATTTCGTCCAAAATCACTAACTTTCACCAAATGCTTGTTTATAACTGAGAATTACAAAAGTAAACGATTAAGTATCAATTCTCATATAAAGTGATATAAAACAAGTCAATAATATAGGATAAATGATGCTAATAATATGTTGTTATTTGATGTCATCAAATATCCCCCCACTTGAACTTTACTTGTCCTCAAGTAAACCTTAGATTAAACTTATGAAAATGTATCCTAAATAGGATGTATTTTTACAATTAAGCATTTATTCGTTTTATCGTAATTGCACAACCAAACATTTAACGAATTAAAAACAAAATAAAATATTTCGATAAAAGCAAATCTAATCGTTTAACTGTCCAGTCGTGACGAATATTCTATCATAAGCTTGGCAAGTATACGCATCTCCCCCACTAAAGCCAAGGAATAACAAGTCTAAAGCGGTAAAAAGGGTTTGTTGGTTAAGGGTTAATCATTCTTCTTAATCTCTATCGATCTCAAATTCCAGAAAAGGCGACAAAATCACAAATACATGATCGAATCCACGAACACGATACTTGCAATTGCTCAAATCCTTAACTCGAATAGGCTAAAGATAGGATCAAGTAATCTTTACCAATAATATTATATCAAAAAGGGCGACAAAATCATAAATACATAGCCGAATCCACGACTACGATACTTAAGATTGCTCAAATCCCTAATCTCAATAAATCAAAGGTTTGGATAAAGAATAATATAGGGTATGGATAATACTTGGGATACAAATTGGTGTAAAATGAAAAATAAACAAAACAAATAAATTAAAATCCTAAGTGTGGTTAATCACTATCACAACCATCCTATGAATAAGACTCATATCATAAAATAACTCACGCTTTAACACTTGAAACACACGCTTTATGTAGACACGAATTATACTCAACAAGATCTTAATCAAAGAATAAACCTTAGTTGGCGTTCCTATAACTGCCAACTCCCATTCAATCCATAGATATAGTATACAACAAATAGTGGTGATATCGACCACTTAATACAAAACTTTACATGAGTTGGTTAAATCAAACATCCAACTCTTCCTTTTTCTTTTTCTTTTCTATTTTTTTTCTTTTCTTTTTTTTTTTTTTTTTTTTTTTTTTTTTTTTTTTTTTTTTTTTTTAACTTGAAACATAAACATAGATGTGTAAAATTTCACCACATCACTATAATGATAATTCTGGATAATTTTTCCATATTTTTCATGACTTCAGAAATAACGTTAATAGTGAAAGTAGTAAACACACGGAAAATAAACTCAAAGATATACAATATTTACTTTCACTCCAATTGCATTGTGCAATTTCCCGACCTAACCATAGATAATGAATTACGCACGCGAACACAGGTAATGTAAGGAAACACACTTTGCCTAAAGCAATTAACCAACCACGGATTTTAATCTACAGGGTAGGCAAAGGTGTAAGGGTATAACGAAACATTATAACAAAGGTGTAAGAAATGAAAGGAATGGCTCTGAGGGTTTTTCTAGGGGTATCTTACTCTAAAAATGAGAGTAAACAAAGGGTTTATACGGGGGTTAACTAACCAGTGTAGTTAGTTAATAACACATAACATTTATAGGCTTTTTGGGTGTAATCCTAGAAATTTACCAAGTTAGACAAGTCACTCCAATTATATCAATAATACTCATTATGGTGGTCTCGAATAGTATACAAGCCAAGTTCTAAAGTTTACAAGTCACCGGCACACTCATAGATTTGTGGATTTTGATAAGTTCACAATTTTTGAAAATAAGGTTATGTGTGCAGCTATGCAACTTAGATTAAACAAAAACATGCTAAAAAAATTAAATTTTGATAATTAAGCATAGATTAAAGCATATTTTTGAAAATTTAGGACAAGTAAACGTTCTAATTCTCCATCCCCCCACTTAAGTTAAACAACGTCCTCGTTGTTTGTATTTGAAATTAAAAACAAGAGATAGAAAGAATTAGAACGGAGAACTCCCCTGAGATTTGCTCGGTATGATCTTCCAATGTAAGTGTGCGAGCGTATAAAATGTGGGAGTCCATCAACATCTTCAATATTCCGGACCTGTAAAAATATAGAGACCACAGGAAACAAACAAATCTCGAGAAACATCTCATTAATCATCGATTAGAAAACGATAAACAAAAGAAAAACAAAGAACTGTATTCAATTCTGGCGGGTCGATACGCCGTATCTAAAAAGATAGATACGCCGCAGTGATGTCAGTAAAACAGTTCGGACTAAAGTATTCCAGATGATTCGATACGCCGTATCCATAGGGGTTGGATACGCCGCATTGAAGGCCTGGGACAGACTCGACAGAAAATTAAATTGACATAAATTAAAAGATAAGCATGGGTTGCCTCCCACGAAGCGCTTGTTTTTGTTCAAGTCACGAGCCTGACTGCACCCTAATTTTCGGATTGTCAATCTTAATTATTACCTGAGAGATAAACAACCAAGAAAACTAGCAGTAACCAGGACACTTTTTTTTTTTTTTTTTTTTTTTTTTTTTTTTTTTTTTTTTTTTTTAATAAAATTTAAACACACACAAAAGATTAAAAAAAAAAAAACGAAAAATATTTTTGGGGTCACGGAAAATCGATACGCCGTATCTAACAGACCATAGATACGCCGTATCGACATAAGTTAATACGCCGTATCCAACAGACAATGGATACGCCGTATTATCTTCCTGCAACATTTTTTTTATAAAAATTTAAAAGCAATTTTTTTTTTTTTTTTTTTTTTTTTTTGGCCACAGAACGTCAATGCGTCGCATTCACAGACAAGAATGCGCCGTATTGAAACCAGAAAGATGCACCGTATTCACAGACAAGAATACGCCGTATCTCCCTTCTGAGACAGACACACAGAATATAAACAAACTAACAGGTAAACAAAACAAACACAAACATAAAAATACCAATAAAACTAGTAAAAAGATAAATTCACTCCCCGGCAGCGGCGCCAAAAACTTGATGTGTTTTTTTACGTCTATAATAAACTACCAAGTTTTAAATTTATATTTTGCCGAACTAACCTATAGACTCTAAACACTAACGAGCAGTGTACCCGGTCAATGTAGATAGTTTCTAGGTAAGCAAGGGTCGTTCACTAGGAGTGAGATTTCTAATATACTAATTCTAGAGGTATTCGACTCTCCTAAACTAACGTAAAGGGGGGTTCAGCCTGAGAGACTGGCACGGGTTTGGTTTTATTCTAACTAAACTAAGATAAACAAACAATACAAGTATGAAGACACCAAAGATAGGAAGAACGGGTTAGCCAAGTCTAATCCATTTTATAGTTATACATGCTTATGTCTACTTGTTTTAATTCATTCAATTGTTAATCGGCATATCAATTACGAAATTCTGTCACAATTAAGTAACTAGCCCTCGGGGCGGATATGACGAAAGATCATAGTGACTCGTCTAGCATCAATACTAACTTATTGCTTTAAACCATCTAACCTAGTTCGGTATTACACGCTACTAGTCCTATTAGGTTGTAGACACGTTCCGTTTATGCCAAACAATGATTCCTAATAGAGATTCGGGTTAACACGCATATAACTCAACCAAAGCAACCACAATTACAGGTAGTTAAGTCACATCAATTAAAGTTATAAGGATCATAACCTAGTTACATAGACTTCTACTAGTTATAAGCAATAAACGAGTTTTTATCGACAAGCACCCAATCCAATAACAAAGCAAACACATCGACAAAATCATAAAAACTAATAAAACTTCATAAACATGGCTAACACCTAAGGGTGTTAGCCCATAATCTTTGTAACAAAGTACATAAACATAATCATAACGAATAAAGTATGAAACATAATGAATACAATATGCTAACCGAATGATTAAGTAATATAACAATGATTAGAGATGTTCTTCAAGGATGATTAGGTCTTCAATATTGATCTTCTACTGTTTGGAGAGGCTTTGATCGTCTGGGAATGCCCCTAAGGGTTCCCAAAGATCCCCTAATTCGTTAATAAGTTCGGTATTTATAGATTCTGAAATCTGGGTCGATACGGCGCATCTATAGAGCTAGATGCGCCGCATCTATAAGTAAACGTAGCCTCCAAGTCTGAAACTGACCCAATACGGCGCATCTAAATAAAAGATGCGCCTCATCTCCCAATACGGCGCATCTAAGGACCAGATGCGCCGCATCTCCTTCAGATACAGGTAGATCTCCTTTTTCTCTTTCCGTGGCCGCATGAATCACCTAAAACGGAGTCCGGATGAAGATTTTATGGCCAAAATACGAAAGCATCTTCAAGTGTCGACTTGTAATCTTGACTTCTTCATTAAGCTTCTAATCTTCACTTAATCTCTTGAATTCTTGATAAGGATTGTATACGGCCGATACGGCGCATCGGATTGGTCCGATGCGGCGTATCAAGGTAACTTCGCGTGGGGTCCAAGATTATAATATTCTGGAATATTCGTACACCGTATTCAGATGCGGCGTATCTTGAATCTTCTATGCGGCGCATGTCCTTCAATATCTTGGATAATCTTTGGTGAAGTCTTGAGAGTGATATGCCGTATGTCAGAAATGTAATGCGGTGTATCTGGAGTGGAACAAGTTGGTTCTTCATTGACAAAAGTTTCATATGCGGCGCATGGTATAATTACATGCGGCGCATTCTTCAAAGTCAGGCAATGGTCTTCGAATTCATCTAAGTATGATGATACGGCGTATCTGTCTAGAATGATATGGCGTATCTCCTTGAGTTCAGTAGACTCTTTCCATCTTGATCATTTATCTCCATATTTCGTCCAAAATCACTAACTTTCACCAAATGCTTGTTTATAACTGAGAATTACAAAAGTAAACGATTAAGTATCAATTCTCATATAAAGTGATATAAAACAAGTCAATAATATAGGATAAATGATGCTAATAATATGTTGTTATTTGATGTCATCAAGGTCTTTGAAGATATAAGAAGGCGTGGTGCAAGTTTATATATGTTTTTAGCTTGGTATTTATAGGGTAGAAAATCTAGTTAACTATATATTAGGTAAAAAACTAACCATGGTTAATCTGTATACTTGTCAAGATCTTAGAAATCAATGGTTGAAACCAAGCCACCTTGCTTGATGACTCATAAAAACACCACCTAGGGCAAGAATGAGGAGGTTAAATGTTTTAGATAATTATCTTGCCTTTACGGAGTGAGTTTTGGTCCCTGTAATTGCTAACGGCAAGTATTTAAATCACGAAACGTAAAACCGGGTATCGTAAAAATATGAAACTTGTAGAAATGATTAAACTTATCAGCATACTTTATTTAAGTATATTAAATGAGTGATAAGTTTAACGGGTCGCGTAAACGCTATTAAAACTGGAAACGTGGGTTTAAAACGCGTAAAACGTAAATCGGACAACATAAAAATCCAAAACTTGTGGAAATATCATAAGACATGAAAAGCACACATTTTTCTTGTTTAGAAAACTGGATGGATATTTTGGGATGTTTAAATGACGTTTAACCTAAACGTAAAATTAAGACACGGTTTTGTGAAACCGGTAACTTAGACGTACGTTGCAAAAATGACCCGACGAGTGTCAAACTTTCACGTTAATGGTAATGAAACTGTTGGGTTTGATAAGAAGAAAGTAGAGTGTTTCAACTATCACAGGTTAGGACACTTTGCTAAAGAATGTAAAAACCCAAGGAAGCAGGATAATAGAAGCACATGGTATAGGCAAAAGAAGAAAAAGGAAGTCACAGTGGAAGAGCCAAGGGATATGCTAGCCATAGATGGTGTTAACTATGATTGGAGCTTCATGGCTGATGAGGAGGAAGCACCAAAAGAAGCTGCAATGGTGGCCACTGAGACTGCACTAATGGCCTTTTCTGATTCAGAGGTAAATTCCATAATTAAATGTACTGAATCATGCTCTGCTCTTAAAGCTTATGAATATCTTAAAAAGAGATTTGATGATCAACTAGAACAGTTATATAATGCTTTAGCTAATTTAGCTAATCATAAAAGAGGTCTAGCTGTTCTTGAAAAACAAATCTTGCATTTTCAAGGAAATGAATCTAGGTTTACTGATGACATGAATGCACTAAAAAGAAACATAGAATTCAAAGATGAGTGTATTACTAAACTGAATAAATCCCTAGCAGATCAAAAAAATAAAAGTGAAAATGTTAAGATCATAACAGTAGATGCTCTAGGTCATGCCTCAGAGGGTATTAATAAAATTTGGGAAGCTCAAGTAATCAATAAAGCTAAGTCTGGTTTAGGATACAAATCTGTTCCTCCACCATACAGAGGTGTTCCTTCACCTCCAGGTATTGACCTAGCACACACAGGATTTGCTGAGTTTCAAGAACCAATAATGGAATATGGTTCTAAGTCTACTGAGAGTCCTAAGGTAGAGAAAGTAAGTGAGAGTTTATCTAAAACTTCACTTTCTGAGGACAAAGTGTCCTCTGATAGGAAAGCAGATGCTATAGTTGTTGAGGAATGTACAACTGATAGTGATGATGAACAGGTTATGTCTAAACCTGAAGTAGTTAAGAAAGCAGGAACAAGGGTTCCTAAAGTGATCAAAAAGGATACTGTTAAGCCTAGAACAAACATTAAAAATGTTAGGCAACCAGTTAAATATTGTGAACAATATAGATCCACTAGCAAGCCCAGAGGTAACCAAAGAAATTGGAATGGCCTCAAGTCTAACCAATTAGGTGATGATTTTTTCTTTTATAATAAAGCTTGTTACACATGTGGTAGTTTTGATCATCTTGCAGCTTTCTGTAACAAAAGGGTATCTGGGTATGAAAACAATAGGGTGAATTTCAAAAGGCAAACTTCTCAAACTCACTTTCACTCTAGTTCTAATATTAATAGAATAAAACCCAGAGCAGTTTCAAAAGCAGTTTCTACTGCTAGTCAAGCAGTTCCTACTGCTAGACCATTCATGACTGTTAACCCAATACCAACAGTTAAAAATGCAAAATTAACTTCAAAACATGCATCAAAAACTATTAAAAGGCCCATTCAATCAAAAGCAGTGGTCCAAAAACTAGTTTGGAAAATTAAGTGTACAACTGCAAAGCCAGCAGTTAATACTGCTAGGCAAGTAGTTAATACTGCTGCTTGGGAAAACAGGGCAAATGCTGTTAAGGCCTCAGCATGTTGGGTTTGGAATCCAACTAAACCCAATGGTGCATCAACCATTCTTAAGAGATTAAATTACATTGATGCACGAGGCAGATCCAAGTCAGTAATGGCTTGGGTCCCCAAAGGAAACTAATACTCCTTATTACTGTGCAGGAACATTCATCTGATAAACAAGAGGATCAAGGATACTCAGATAGTGGATGTTCAAGGCACATGACAGGAAACAAGTCTTATCTTTCAGATTTTCAATCAATAGATGGAGGCTATGTTACCTTTGGAGGAGGTATTGGTGGTAAAATTTCCGGTAAAGGTACAATTAAAACTGGAAATTTAGATTTTGAAGATGTGTTCTATGTGCAAGAACTTAAGTATAATCTTTTTAGTGTCTCACAAATGTGTGACAAAAAGAACAAAGTTCTTTTCTATGACACTGAATGTCTTGTGCTTTCTCCTGATTTTAAGATGCCTGATGAAAGTCAAGTACTTCTTAAAATTCCTAGAAAGGGCAATATGTACAGTGTTGATATGAAGAACATTGTTCCTAAAAAGGCTTTAACTTGTCTTGTAGCAAAGGCCACATTGGATGAATCAATGTTATGGCATAGGAGGCTTGGTCACATTAACTTCAAAACCATAAATCAGATTGTTAAGAATGGTTTGGTAAGAGGTTTACCTCAAAACCGATTTGAAAATGACCAAACATGCATTGCTTGTCTTAAAGGCAAACAACACAAAGCCACTTGTAAGCCCAAGATTTTTAACTCTATCAATCAATCATTGTTTATGCTTCATATGGACTTATTTGGTCCTACAAATGTTAGAAGTATGCAGCATAAGAGATATTGTCTAGTTATTACTGATGACTATAGTAGATTTACATGGGTTTTCTTTTTAGCTACTAAGGATGAGACTTCTAGCATCCTTAAGACTTTCATTACAGAGATAGAAAAACTAGTAAGCAAAAGAGTAAAAGTCATTAGATGTGATAATGGGACAGAGTTTAAGAATAGAGTTATGGATGATTTCTGCAAAGAAAAAGGTATTTGGAGAGAATTTAGTGTTGCTAGAACTCCACAACAGAATGGTGTTGCTGAGAGAAGAAATAGAACACTCATAGAAGCTGCTAGAACCATGTTAGCCGACTCTAAGTTGCCTATAACTTTTTGGGCAGAAGCAGTCAACACTGCTTGCTATGTTCAAAATAGGGTTTTGGTTGTCAAATCTCACAATAAGACATCATATGAACTTTTTAGAGGTAGAACTCCTGCAATAAGATTTCTTAGACCTTTTGGATGTCATGTGACAATTCTAAATACCTTAGACCATCTTGGAAAGTTTGATGGAAAAGCAGATGAAGGATTCTTAGTTGGATATTCTCTCAATAGCAAAGCTTTTAGAGTATACAACTCAAGAACTAGAAGAGTAGAGGAAAATCTGCATGTGGAATTTTTAGAGAATAAATCCAATGTAGTAGGTGAAGGTCCCAATTGGCTATTTGATCTTGAGTTACTAACCAATTCAATGAATTATGTGCTTGTTGTTGTGGAAACTAATGAATTTTCAGGTTCAAAGTCTGTTGACACAACAAATGAGGCAAGGTTAAACAAGGAGACAGATCAAGATCATGTATGGATGCCAATATGGACAAGTACAAGTGTGGCTTCAACTTCAACCAATGATGAATCTTCTTCTGGTAAATCAAAGGAAGGTGTTGATGATGAAATCAAGGAAGATGGAACTGAGAAACAAGACAGTCAAGTTAGCAGTACAAAAGAAGTTTCTACTGCTGAGACAGAGCATTCTACTGCTAGGCTTAATTTTTCTGCTGCTAGGCCAAATGATTCTACTGCTGGCCCTTCAGACTCAAATGAAGCAGATTTCTCAGATAAAGAGGTGGATTTGAGCAATATCTCACCTAACTATCAAGTTCCTTCAACCCCACACACCAGGATTCACAAAGTCCACTCCCTAGAAAATGTGATTGGAGATGTACAATCTGGTGTGAAGACAAGGCAACAACTGATGTCTTCAGACCAACAAGGGCTTCTTGATGCCCTTTATGCTTCAAAGCAGCATGAGTTTTCAAACTCTTGCTTGTTTGTATATTTTCTCTCTCAGGCAGAACCAAAGAACATTCTTAAAGCCCTAGATAATTCAAGCTGGGTGGAAGCTATGCAAGAGGAGCTTCTTCAGTTCAAGATTCAGAAGGTTTGGGTGCTAGTTGATTTACCTAAGGATGAAAAGGTAATTGGCACTAGATGGTTTTCAAGAATAAAAGGGATGAAAGGGGCATAGTGATTAGGAATAAGGCTAGATTAGTAGCCCAAGGGTATACACAACAAGAAGGGATAGACTATGAAGAGGTTTTTACTCCAGTAGCAAGGATTGAGGCAATTAGGTTATTTTTAGCTTATGCTTCTTTTATGGGCTTCACAGTATATCAAATGGATGTCAAGAGTGCATTTTTATATGGAACTATTGATGAGGAGGTATATGTTTCACAACCTCCTGGTTTCATTGATCCAGAACATCCAGACAAAGTGTACAGAGTAGTTAAAGCTCTATATGGCCTTCATCAGGCACCAAGAGCTTGGTATGAAACACTAGCTTCCTACCTAATAGAGAATGGATTTCAAAGAGGGAAGATTGATCAGACAATATTCATCAAACAGCACAAGAAAGATCTTCTGTTAGTGCAGGTGTATGTGGATGACATTATCTTTGGGTCTACAAGGAAGGAGATGTGTTTGGAGTTTAAGAAGCTTATGCATGATAAGTTTCAGATGAGTTCCATGGGGGAACTTACATTCTTTTTGGGTCTGCAATTTAGGCAATCTTGTGAAGGCATATTTATTAGTGAAGATAAATATGTTGCTGAAATACTTAGGAAATTCAACTTTGCTGATTCAAAAGTAGCAAGCACACCAATGGACTCTGAGAAGCCACTTCTTAAAGATTTAGATGGAGACAATGTAGATGTACACACTTACAGATCTATGATAGGTTCTTTGATGTATCTCACATCATCAAGACCTGATATCATGTTCTCTGTTTGTGCTTGTGCAAGATTTCAAGTAACTCCAAAGGTTTCTCATTTAACAGCAGTCAAGAGGATTTTTAGATATCTCAAGGGTCAACCTAGGTTGGGTTTATGGTATTCAAGGGAGTCACCTTTTGACTTGGTAGCATTCTCAGATAGTGATTATGCTGGTGCTAGCTTGGACAGAAAGTCAACAACTGGAGGATGTCAATTCCTTGGGTGTAGACTTATCTCATGGCAGTGTAAGAAGCAAACAATTGTGGCTACTTCAACAACTGAAGCTGAATATGTAGCTGCTGCAAGTTGCTGTGGTCAAGTTCTATGGCTTCAAAACCAACTTCTTGACTATGGGTACAATTTCTTAAACACTGTCATTCATATTGATAACAGTAGTACAATTTGCATTATTAAAAATCCAGTACAACATTCTAAAACAAAACACATTGAAATTAGACATCATTTTATTAGAGACTGTAATGAGAAGAAGTTAATTCAAGTTCTTAAAATTGATTCTGATCATAACTTTTCAGATCTTCTCACTAAAGCTTTTGATGTTGGAAGGTTTCAATACTTGGTAGCAAGTATTGGCATGCTTAATCCTTAAAATTTTTTAGTCTGTGTGGCTTTTGTATATACCTTATGTTTGTACTGATAACTATGTAAATTGGTACTGTTAATTGAACAGTTTGTACTGTTAGTACAAATTTTGTTTGTTAAGTTCATATTTGTTAGTCATATCTATGATACTGCTATAAGACATATGCTTTGCATTTTGTTTCTTGGTTTTGGACTAACATATTCAGATATGAACATTGAATAAAAGGAAGTTTCAAGTGAAATGGAAGTAGCAGAATGATGATATCAGTTGCTGACATAATAGGTTTATGATGGACTGAGTTTGGGAACTTATTAACAAAGGGTTATTCCTAAGTTAACTAATTCCTTAGAACTTATTTCTTGAAACCTAGTTATCATGTTTCACATTGACTTGATGGCTCAGTTGGTCAGATAGTAACTGACTCAACTCACTTTCTATCATTTTATACTTTTAAGTATAATGAGCAAGTCTAAGGACATCTGATAGAAAGAACAGCTAGTAAAAGTGAATCTAACACTTGTGTTAGAGGCAACAATTGCTATGAGTTGGAAACCCTGTCAAGAAAGCCTTTTGAATAGGTTTATCTTTACACAGGCAGTTATTTATAACTGAAAAACATTGGTTCTCACACAACCAGAGGTTGCTTTAAACCGAATTCTTGATTGAGTGTCTGTTACACACTTAATCCCTTCAAAATGGTTGAAAGCAGTATGATTTTTCTATAATAAAATCATGAACATACTGCTAAGTCAAAAGTTTCTTAAAAAGGATTTTCAAAGGGACTCATTCAAACCATCCATTGATGGATAATGAGTCAATGCCCCATGAATCACCTCTCATAGGAATTAACACACCTAGAAGTGATGAGGGCAGCATATAAACTCTTAAGGAATTGATGGCTTCATGTACAACATTGTCTGAAAACATGTTCTCAGGGGAGGAAATGATGTTCTAACTGATAGATCAGATGATGCTGAGATGATGGTGAGAGATCTTCCAAACAGGGGAGGATAAAATGTTATTTGCATCTCAGGGGAGGAAATATCTCAGGAGAGGAAATAAAGCCCAAGGAAGATTAACCAAATGTAAGGGAGGAAAAGACAAGAGCATACAAGATGATGACATGGAGGTTGAAAATGACAAGATCAGAGCTGATTCTGGAGTATTATATATATTCAGAAGGGATGAAGCATTCCAAAGGAGAAAGTTCTATCTAGGTCAATTTCAGTTCACTACGTTTGTTCATCACTTGCAAAGGCATGCTGATAGATGATTTCACTTGTTGAAACAAGCATCCAAGATACACAGCATCATTGTCTCTTATAATTCCTCCATCCAAGGAAACTGCACCATCTTTTAGGTATTGAATGAAGCCTGAAGATTAGTTTTTGATATTGTTAAAGTCAAAGTAAATGGCAAATGAGCTACTGAGAAAGATATTCAATCTCACAGAACAGAAGAAATTTCAAATCAAAAATCTGACTTTGAAGTGTTTGAAAGATCCTCACAATCATGATTTAATTCAGAAGAAACATGTTGATTAGGGAATCCACATGTTTAGGAGAGGATTGTTAGGAATTAAATGTTCTGAAGATTAAGTATTAAGAATTACAAGTGCTGAAGGTTAGTACTGCTGAGAAGAATACTTTAACAGTTCCAACTGCTAGTGTATATCTAAGGACTGTTCAAGTTATAACTAACAGTACTAACTGAAGTTAGTACTGGTAGTACAAAGAAGATACTGCTGGTCGATACTGCTGAGTGGATAAGTGTCACGTATACTACTGCTGGTTGGATAAGTATTGAAAAGATATTTGTGTACTAAAGTCAAGTATATACGGTAGATAATTTCTTTGGACAAAGTGTTCAGTAACAAGTTGTGTACATAGATACATGTTGTATCTATGTTACTGACACACATAAGATAAGCTAGCATGTGTTCGACAAGACTTAACAATATTGTAAAGATCTTTCTTGGACTATAAAAGAAAGTTCTTAGACTAGATATATGTGTGACTAATTAAGTGCTTAATTCATATGCTTAAAACAACTAGCTAGAACAATATCTCAAGTCATATAAACATTAAGATTCAAGGTTTTGTAACCCTAGTGATAGTGAAGATCACTCGTATTATCTTGAATAATATTGAATCATTTGGTGTTAACATCGTGTGTTCATTGTTCATTACTAAAGCATTACTTTCCATTTCCATAAACCAAATAACCTTCTAAGTATGATTAAGTAGATTCTGCATACTTAATCATATTAACTCAATATATCATATATACAAAGTAACAAAGGTCTAACAACCTTATAGTGTATCGATTCTCCTCATGATTCCCTATGATATGATTCAGTTGCTATCCATTTTGTTATGATATTCAGTATGCCATCTCATTTGATATGAGATTCTGTTCAGTTAATATGCTTTGTTGATTATGCTATGATTACTTCTTTATGATTATGGATAGCCTTGCTTTATTTATTTGTTCTGTTGCCCGAGCTAACTAGCCATGGAGGTACCATGGCCATGACATTGAGGCACCAATGGCATGACACTTTCTGTGGAGGTGTGATTGATCCACGGCGTTCCCTTCTGTTATGATAATATGATTATTTGCGGACATGGCCATTCTATTATATATATATGCATAGTCTCGTACTTGTATATGTATTCTGTTTCAGGGAGCGTATGGATGCATCCTAGGTATACGTGTGATGTGATTATGATGTGATTTAGTGATTGGTTTGTGCGTGCCGTGCACCCCATTTCACTTCTGGTACATCGGAGTCTGCAGCTCCTTGTACCGCTTATGATTTAATGGATATGATTATGATTATGTGACTAAGCATGTGGCATGCTTTCTGAGCTCGTTGGGCATTTCCTTATTATATGATGATTTGATTCCATTTGGTTCTGGATTTCTTTATGATACTTATGACTCACTTCTGTTTTGCTTCTTATGGTATATGACATTCTGTTCAGTTTATCCTTGATCTCTTATTCGTTTGGCAGATGATATTCGTTCAGCAGGGGCTTATGTTCCTTTTCCGTATACTTATATATGTTTGATTTTTCGTTATGTTTATATCAGTTCACTGGGCTTTTTAAGCTCAGCCGCATTTCTTTTCCTGCGACAGGATTTAGGTTGGAAGCTGTATGACAAATGGTAATTTTCACGTTGTTAATTAATATTAAATGAGTATTAATTATTTTTAAGCTGAGCATTTCTATGCGCATTTGCATGTTTCTGAATATTTTTGAGCATTTTTGGGAGCTGTCCCGCATACTGTAGCTTACAGTCACTGTAGAAAGAGTATATTTTTATCAGCAAACCTAAATTATCCTATTTCTGATAGTTACTGACAAGTCTCGTAATTAACTGAGAGCTTTCTCGCATTTTTCTAAAAAACAACTGCACGCGCGTACCGACAGCACAGTACACATGGTAACAGTCAAATAAATATATTTATGATTCAGTAATAATATTTTATTAAATTTCTGACAAAATATGGATAAAAACTTTATTTTACGCATACGTGTCCAAAAAGGTCAAACCGGGACTTTACGGTCACGTTTAAGCCCAAACCGACACACGATACACCAACGCGGAGTAAAAATAAATCTTACCCTCCCCCTAATACACCAAATCCGGCCACTAGTTACTACTCCCCCATTACAAGACAAAACTTACCCACTAACACCAATTTAATCTTATAAATATTACCATACTTCCCTAAATGTTACTAAAACAAAACCAATTTATCCTTTAACACTCTCAACATTTTCCTAGATCATTTTTGATCTCAAAACTTTTGGCACACATCAAACATCAAGATCCCATAATTTTCTTTGAAGTTTAATCAATATAGAGTGTATATTCAAGCTTTACGGGTTATTTGGAACGTGGTTTGGGTAAATTTGATGAAGTTTTGGGTGTTCTTGGTCTCTCATTCTCCACGTTAACATCACAACCATTGTAAGAATCATCAAAATTTTCCTAATCTTGTTAATCTCTTGTTCATTTGATGTCTAATGATGATTAAAAGTGTTAAATGTATATGTTTTGATAATTAGGAAAAAGCTAGGGTTTGCATGTTTATATATAGTGCTTGACATTTTTAGTAAGATATGAACAAATTAGTAAATTTCTTGCTTGTGTGGTAAATCTTGTTGCATATGAAGTTAGTTTGATGATACAAACATGATTTATGTTAATTACGCGAGATTAAGCAATATATTGATTTTTGAAACTATATGGATGAATCGGCCAAAAGAAAAATAAAAGATTATTGGGGTTTTGAAAAACATAAAATTTTGGCTCAAGTGGTGAAATGGTGGAAATTATACTTAAGTGCTTATTTGGAATAGCTTATTGAATAAGCCATAAGTTATAGAAAGTAACTAGTAAAAATGAGAAAATAAGTTGACACAATATGTATGGGTCGAATGGAACTTAATTTGGTCATATTTGAATATCTAACTTAATAGCTTATTTATTAGAGCTTAATTGATAAGCTTAAAGTTTAATAAGTAACTAATAATTACAAGTTTACTAAATAATGGACTAAAGATAAAAATTGGACATATAAGTCCACGATGAGGCTGTTGGGCCGAGCCCACTGTGAAGTTTTGTAGTTTTGACTTTTTGACCAAACGGACTTAATGAACGAGTTTAATGATTTTTAGAAACGCGACGATATATACGTTTTAACTAAAAATGTGTTTTAGGCTAAAAGTGACTATTGGGCTTATTACATGAATTTCGGCCCAAAATACAATTTAAATGACAAAAATGATTTTTGGAATATTTTCCGACTCGCCATGGATATTATTACTTAACGAAACGATAAATGTAACGAAAATTAGTTTTGGACTTGTTTTGAGACGCATAGTCTCCAAAAGGGTGAAAAATGACATTTTAACAAAAATAATATTAATATTGACTTTTGTTGACTTTTCAACTAAATATTGACTTTGTGTCGAAATCTATTGTTAATAATTAAACGTAACAATAACGATAACCATAACGATAAAAATTACTCGCGACGACCAAAATATATATTACTAACGTATTTTGCACATATACTTTACGAGATGAGTTATTTGGGAAAAATTGCAACACTTGAGGAAAATGAAAACGTTGTATAAACGAATGGGTCATGCCCAAATTTTCTAAAAATCTATCACTTAGAATATTTTAGTGAAAGTACTTAACTTAAGTAAATTTTCTAAAATTACTTAACAATGTTTTATTTTCTTATAATTAAACTTGTATTATAAATAATAAATAATATTTATAATATAATAATCCTCGACTAACTTCATTGTTTTATTAATTTTTCAAAAACCTATTTAATTAATTATAATTTTAATTAATTAAATACATGAGTATTTAACCTAATATATATATATATATATATATATATATATATAAATATATATATATATATATATATATATATATATATATATATATATATATAGGGGAGCTTTATTTTCAGAACCCTGTTAAGTGCGGGAACTGCGAGAACTCTTCTAGACCAATAAGATTTTTTTAAATATTAAAGATTATTATTTAATTATAAGGGTATTTTAGTAAAATACAATTTTCATATTATTTTCGAATTTTTTATTAAATCCCGTTTTCCTAAATTTTCGGATTTTTTTTTTTTTTTTTTTTTTTTTTTTTTTTTTTTTTTTTTTTTTTAATGTGTAGCCAGAATATTACAAGAACATATGTGTTTTTGTTTCTTTTTTTTTGAAAAAAATTAGGTGCATGCATGTTTTTTAAATAATGTAAATTTAAATGTGTTTCTATAATGTAATTGTTCACATTTTTTTTATCAACCTATCAATATTTTTGTCTAACCATTATTTTTTAAGAAGTTTGAAACACAAATCAAAGAAAATAAATCATTATAAAAGAAAAAAAATAAGATTCATATATTTAAATGTTACATTCCACTTAATTACAAGAACATAAAACACGTATGCAATAATCATATATCTTCAAAAATCACAAATTATCTTCATGTATATTTTTGTTCATCCACTTCTCGGTCTTCAATGATATCGTCATCTTCATCAATCTGAAACAAGCATGCACAAAAACAATTAAACCATAAACAAACCAGATTAACGACTCTCTTAATACACACGTTAAAATTGCAACTGTGTTTCACATATTCCCATGTTCAAACACCCATGTTCAGACAACCACTATATGCCCATGTTCAAACACACATGTTCAGACAGTCACTATATTCTCTTGTTCAAACACACATGTTCACTAACTTGAAACACATATGTTCAATATTTTGAAAACCGAATGACAATCTTTGATGCTGTTTTTTTGTTTGAGCTAATTAGAACCCCCATGTTCACTAATTTGAAAACCATTTCACTAACTGGGTCACCCATGTTCAAACACACATGTTAATTAATATTTATTCTGTATATCAACAATATTGTAACATACTTGTTTATATGTGCAAAAAGTTACCTGGTAACAACAATAGTGTAACATACTTGTTTAAATGTGCAAACAATTACATGGTAATTAACCAGTTAATTAAAGTGTGTAACACATATGTTACTACTTATTTATATGTACAAATAATTAATCTGTATATCAACAATATTGTAACATACTTGTTTATATGTGCAAACAATTACCTGGTAACAACAAAAGTGTAACATAGTTGTTTAAATGCCCAAACAATTACCTGGTAATGAACCAGTTAATTAAACTGTATAACACCTATGTTACTACTAGTTTATAGGTACAAATAGTTAATCTGTATAACAACAATATTGTAACATAGTTGTTTATTTGTGCAAACAATGACCTGGTAATTAACCAGTTAATGAAACTTTAAGTGAAACTAAACTTACATAGTAAAATGGTTGATTATGTGTGACATAGTTGTTTATTTGTTCAAACACCCATGTTTAGACACATGTTCAACTTACAAACACCCCTGTTTATGCACCCATGTTCAAACACCCATGTTTAGACAATCTATTCAACTAATCCAACTTACAAACACCCCTGTATATGCCCATGTTCAAACACACATGTTCAGACAGTCACTATATTCCCTTGTTCAAACACACATGTTCACTAACTTGAAACACATATGTTCAATATTTTGAAAACCGAATGACAATCTTTGATGCTGTTTTTTTGTTTGAGCTAATTAGAACCCCATGTTCACTAATTTGAAAAGCATTTCACTAACTGGGTCACCCATGTTCAAACACACATGTTAATTAACTTAAACACCCATGTTCAACTTTATGACGAAATGTCTGCGTCTGTGTTACCCTTATTCCCAGGTTCAAACACCCATGTTTAGACAATCTATTCAACTAATCCAACTTACAAACACCCCTGTTTATGCACCCATGTTCAGACAATCTAAACTAAATACACCCAAACAAATACCATACAAAACAAATTATCCAACTTACAAACACCCCTGTTCACTAGTAATAAAACACACCAGCTTTTAGTATACTATAAAAATGTATATGGAATTACTGACCGTTTCATCAACATTATTGTCTCTTGCGGAAGTAACCAAAGTTTCCACCATATTCATATCATCTTCACCCATATGAATGGGTCTCAATTTCTTTCTTCTCATAATTCCATACAAATAAACTTGCATTTTGTTTTGTCTTTTATAAGCTTAGATTAAATGAACTCGATGCTTAAATGAAAAGCCTAATGACATGAACTCCATGTCGCTGTGGAGAATACACCCACTCTATAATCAAACCCAGCCCATTACCATATCATACGATTCCATAACAACTTTCCAAACGCTATTTGTAGACTTATTTCATTTTGATAGTCAGCATGTTTTTTGGTTTAATTAATAGGTTTACATGTGTTCCAAAACACATCTTAACACTTTCCCACTTGTTTAATTGGATCAAAACGCTCTAAATCGAAAAATCCCCAAATCATACGTATGAACCCTAATTTCAAAAATCCATCAATTCATGTTTCTGAGACTAATTAAATGTTAGCAACATGTTTAGGACTTAATTTCGACCAAGACCCACCACAAAAATTAAACTATAACACACCAAATCTGTAACACCCCAACCCGTATTAAAGTTCTTGATATATCTTTAAAAGATATCAAAGAAAAACGAAAACCATCATCGATCTATTAAAGACTCGAACCAAACAAGAACAAAACTTACCCGAAACCATATCAAGTTCTTTGCGTACCTGGTGATAAATCTTGCACACATGATTGTTTAACAAACGTGAGAAGGCTCCGTTGATACGATCAACTTTATTTTTTTGGCGGCCGAATAATGGATCTTGAGAGGAGAGGCGGCTGTTGTTTTTTGTGTGGGATTTTAGGTTTACAGAGAATATGAGAGAGAGGGGTGGGTTTTTTTTTTTTTTTTTTTAATAATCATCAAATCATGCCTTTAATTTAGGAGGGTTTTAAAAATTGTTTGACATAAAATTCCTATATTGCCCTTCGAGCCAAAAAGGAAAATATTTGTACTTTTAGTTAATTACATTAATGGCACAATCAATTATAGCCATTGATCAAACTCATCTAACGGTGTAAAGCGAGTTCTCGCAGTTCCCGCACTTAACAGGGTTCTGAAAATAAAGATACACTATATATATATATATATATATATATATATATATATATTATATATATATTATATATATATATATATATGATTATATATATATATATAATACTTGCGCATTTTAAATGGCGAATACCAGCACGGATGTTCCGTTACGTATTCCCACCGTGCACTTTCACCATGAGCCACCACCAAGAGTTACAACGATAAATCATTTTTAAATATATTTTACCACACAGCAAGCAAGAAATACACGAGCACTGGTCAAACGTAAACTTTTCAAATAAAATAAAGACATATGAGACACGAATATTTCGCTAAGACTTACCGTACTGATTTAGGTTGTGTGTCGGCGCGGTTGCACTATTTTGTTGATTAGCAGATTGCTGTTGTTTGCAAGGTGAGTTTATAACCCCATATTTTTATACGATTTTGTTTTACAAGCTTTGGGGTGAGAAACATGAAAAATTGTTTTCATGGACCAAAAATGGATTTTGTTTTTATACACACTAATATGCAAAAACCTAAGTTTAGCTGAATCTCATTGCGCCCACTATCATCAACCGTTAATTCCTTTCTAGGAAGCCGTTTGATATAAATAGATCTATTGGGGATGAAACCCCCGTTCGGTTGGCTAAGCATAGCCAAGGCGAACGTATACCATCGAATAATAGGCTGACTGTCTAGGGATTAACACTCGCGGGCACCCTTTTTATGCTAATGCCAGTTGGGCACGTGGCAATGTCATAGATCGGTTAGATGAGGCTTAGTGTTTTCATAGCTGAGTAGTGTGTATTTTGCTAAATTGTTTGTTGATTATTGCTATTGGTCCATATGTGCTATTTACTTTAAACCTATGAACTCACCAGCGTTAGCTGACTTTTAGCATGTTTTCTCAGGAAACTGAGGTGCGTTAACTGAAGGCAGAGCATGGCAATGGTCATAATAAATGTTGGAAATGTTTTTAATAATGCGTTAACTCTGAAATTTGGACCTCTTGTTTAATGGGCTACCTTTTCATTTGAAATGGATTTTATGTAAGACAACATGACTTAATTTATGTAATGTATTTTAAAACGGATTTCAAATCCGTTCCCTATATCTTGTGTTGTGATTATCGATTTAGTAGCACCCAAAGTGTATGCTTCCGCAATATTATGATTTTGGGGGTGTTACAGATTGGTATCAGAGCCAGGTTATAGAGAACGAGGTTTATAAAAACCTTAAACTATAACCGATTTATGAAAAACTTTTCCTTATGACCGCCAGATGCCTGCCAGTTTAGCTTGCTATGATTTGAGCATTATTTGCTTCATTTGATTAAGTGTTATGATATGCTATTTGAGTATTTTACTAAGCATATATGATATAAGTATTTTCTATATACTTACACGTGTCGCACCATATTTGTCACGGACTATGTCTCTCCCTTCCGATGCACGTACCTCATTATGTACACACTTCCCGTATCTGCTGCTGGACACACTTCTCCGTTGCGACAGCCAGTTCCATTTGCGGATGACCCGTTGATGGAGGTTGTCAGAGCCGCTGTTCAGCCACCCATTCCAGCTCAGCATACACACACCTCTCCAGTGTCTACATCACCATACTTACCCCACTCCAAATTCCTAAGCACCCATTGAGCACACACCAGTTTGGATTTCAGGGCTATAGGCTTAGGTAGAGGCCAGAGCAGGATGCAGGGCATGTTGAGACGAGCCAGAGGTGTTGACCGTACTCAGTGGCAGAGGATTATGACTGCAGAGTACACTATTGGAGCAGTGATGAGAGAGAATCAGGAGCTTAGAGATCGTATTGGCCAGTTAGAGACTACTATTGGAGGATTGACTTTAGCATTTGACCAGTTGCGCCTAGATAGTGACCAAGCCTAGATTAGTAGTAGTTGATGATGTATTCATTAGGATGACTAGTATCTCTGTAGTATTCCAGACCTAACTATTAACCAAGCTTGTAATTTTGTGAACCTTTATGTTTTCAATATATATATAACAAGCTTAGTTTTTCCTACTCAATTATTCGTTTTTCCTCTGTGGTTGACTTTATTTTTGTATTCTGTTTTCGCTATCTACATATTCATATGATTCTTCCCTCCCATAAACAAAATCTCATTTATCGCCATCTTTTTGTGATGCAGATAAATGGCACCTAAACGAAAGTCAACCAGAGTCACACGTGGACAAACCGTCAACACACCTATCCTGACAAGGTCAGTAAGGGGAAGGACTGCTGAAAATGTCGCCCCAAAAAGAGCCGCACAGGGCCAAACTGCTGAGAATGTTGCCCCAACCAAGGCCGCAGCTAATTCCCCTGTGATGAATCAAGCAACACTGGATCAGCTTGTTGCTAATCGTGTGGCCGCCGCTCTCGCAGCCGTAAACAATTCGACCACCAACACCGGAACATCTAGGCCAGTGACCAACAGCCGTGGTTGTACTTACTTTGAGTTCCGAAAAATCATGGTTGGAGGATTTGGAGGAACAGAGGGAGCCGTTGGTTTGACCAGATGGATTGAGAAGCTAGAAACCGTGTTTCGCATCAGTGGTTGTAACGATGACGACAGGGTCAAGTACGCATCTTTCACTTTTATGGATGCCGCTTTAACCTGGTGGAACAACTACATGAAATCTGCTAACATGGATGTTGCTTATGCAATGCCGTGGGAAGACTTTAAGGAACTAGTGATTAGGAAATATTGCCCAAAAAATGAGATCAAGAAGTTGGAGATTGAGTTTTGGAATTTGAACGTGCAAGACAACAATATAGCTGCTTACAACCAGAGATTTCAGGAGCTAGCTTTACTATGTCCCGAAATGGTTCGGACTGAGGCCAGATTGATTGAGAGGTATATCGGTGGTTTACCGAAGTCCATAAGAGGTGATGTGACAACCTCGAGAGCTGCAGATCTCCACGAGACCATGGAGATAGCAAACAAGTTGATGGATCAGGAACTGGAGGATGTTCCAGAAAAGAGTGCTGACCACAAAAGGAAGTGGGAAGATCACTCTAAGGGTAGTAACAGCAGCTCTCCAGAACAAAAAGCAGAGTGTAGCCAAGGCTTATGCAGTTGGTTCAGGTGATAAAAAGGGTTACGACAAGAACACACCTTTTTTTAACCGTTGCAAGTTACATCACAAGAGACAGTGCACAGTGAAGTGTAACAACTGCCAGAGGATAGGGCACTTGGCAAGGAACTGTAGGGCAAGACCCCTAGCCACCACTCAAGTAGCACCACCTCACAACCGTAAGGCGTAAGTCACCTGCTTTGGGTGCAGTGAAAAGGGTCATTACCGGAATGAGTGCAACAAACCCCAAAACTAAAGAAATGGTCGTCGACCAGGCAATCAAGTAGCAGTGGTCAACAATGGAAATCAGGGTAATGGAGGAGGAGCCCGTGGAAAAGTTTATGCTGTGGGCAGAAGGGAAGCCCAGGACGACCCGAACGTGGTGACGGGTACATTTCTCTTAAATAATCGTTATGCTTCAGTACTATTTTATACGGGAGCAGATAGAAGTTTTGTGTTGACCGCTTTTAGTTCTCTAATCGATATAGCCCCAACCACCTTAGATAATGTCTTCGACGTAGAATTAGCAAATGGAAACCTAGAGAGAGTAGGTACCATTATAAGGGGTTACACTCTAAATTTATTGAACCGTCCATTCAACATTGACCTGATGCCAGTAGAATTGGGTAGTTTTGACGTCATCATAGGGATGGATTGGCTATCGAAATATCATGCCGTCATCGTCTGTGATGAGAAGATCGTCAGAGTACCCTATGGGAACGAAGTTCTGATCATTGAAGGAGATCGGAGCGATCGTGCGAGTTCGTCAAGATTGAGCATCATCTCATGTACGAAGGTGCAGAAGTACATCGAGAAAGGATGCCACCTCTTTTTAGCTCATGTGACTGAAAAGAAGGAAAAGGAGCCCGGAGAGAAACGATTAGAAGATGTGCCAGTCGTAAGGGATTTTCCGGAAGTCTTTCCAGAAGACTTACCTGGACTCCCACCGGCCAGACAAATCGAATTTCAAATCGATTTAGTGCCAGGAGCCGCGCCTGTAGCGCGAGCACCCTATCGGTTAGCACCTACGGAATTACAGGAGTTGTCTGATCAGTTAGCTGAACTATCTGGAAAAGGTTTCATCAGACCGAGTTCTTCGCCTTGGGGAGCTCCTGTCTTGTTTGTTAAGAAGAAGGATGGATCCTTCAGGATGTGTATTGACTATCGGGAGCTGAATAAGCTAACCATTAAGAATAGGTACCCACTCCCAAGGATCGATAATTTATTTGATCAGTTGCAAGGTTCATCGGTTTATTCGACTATAGACTTGAGATCGGGTTATCACCAGCTTCGAGTCCGGGAAGAGGATATCCCGAAGACCGCATTCCGAACCCGATATGGCCATTATGAATTTCAGGTTATGCCATTCGGCTTGACAAATGCACCAGCTGTATTCATGGACCTCATGAATCGGGTGTGTAAGCCGTATTTGGATAAATTCGTGATAGTATTCATTGATGATATCCTGATATATTCCAAGAATGAGAAAGAGCATGAGGAACACCTCAAGCTAATTCTGGAATTATTGAAAAAGGAGGAGTTATACGCTAAGATTTCGAAGTGTGAATTTTGGATATCGACTGTGCAGTTTCTTGGTCACGTAATATATAGACAGGGGATTCACGTAGATCCTGCCAAGATTGAAGCAATCAAGGATTGGGCAACGCCCACAACGCCGACGGAAATACGACAATTTTTATGACTTGCCGGCTATTACCGAAGGTTTATAGAAGGCTTCTCTAAGATAGCTAAGCCTTTGACGAAACTGACACAAAAGAATGTGAAATACGACTGGGGAGATAAGGAGAAAGAAGCTTTTCAACTCCTTAAGGAAAGATTGTGTAGTGCACCTATTTTGGCTTTACCCGAGGGTAGCGAGGATTTTGTTGTGTATTGTGACGCATCGCACAAGGGTTTGGGAGCTGTGCTGATGCAGAGAGAGAAGGTGATAGCATACGCTTCTCGACAGCTGAAGACCCATGAGAAAAACTACACAACCCATGACCTAGAATTAGGATCAGTCATGTTTGCACTGAGGATTCGGAGACACTACCTTTATGGAACTAAGTGCGTAGTGTATACCGACCACAAGAGTCTACAACATATCTCGAACCAGAAGGAGCTGAACATGAGACAGCGCCGATGGTTGGAGTTGCTTAGCGACTATGATTGTGAGATCCGTTACCACCCGGGCAAGGCAAATGTTGTTGCCGACGCCCTAAGCAGAAAAGAGCGGATCGAACCCCTCAGAGTCAGATCGTTAGGGATGACGATCAGTTCGCCGCTTCCAGCAAAAATTCTTGAGGCTCAGGGTGAGGCACTTAAGGATGAAAACCGACCACGTGAGAAGATTCACAGAATGCTAGAAATTGAGAATGGCCTTGTAAGAAGATCCGATGGGATTTTGTGTTATGGAGACAGGTGTTGGATTCCATTGTATGGAGGAATTCGTGATTTGATCATGCACGAATCCCACAAGTCCAAGTACTCCATTCACCCAGGATCTAACAAGATGTACTTAGATTTGAAGAAGTTGTATTGGTGGCCAAGCATGAAGGCCGATATAGCTGAGTACGTCAGTAAGTGTTTAACGTGCTCGAAGGTCAAGGTTGAACACCAGAGACCGTCCGGTCTGCTTGTTCAACCTGAGATCCCAGAATGGAAATGGGAGCGTATCACTATGGATTTTATCACCAAGTTGCCTAAAACGTCGAGCGGTTATGACACGATTTGGGTAATCGTTGACCGTCTCACTAAATCAGCGCATTTCCTTCCTATAAAGGAGAATGACAGCATGGATAAACTCGCGCGACTGTATGTGAAGGAAATTTTCGCAAGGCATGGTGTGCCTGTTTCTATTATCTCTGATCGAGACAACAGATTTACGTCCAATTTTTGGAGGTCGCTTCAGGACGCGTTAGGAACCGACCTTGACATGAGTACAGCTTATCATCCTCAGACTGATGGCCAGAGTGAGAGGACCATTCAGACATTAGAGGATATGCTGAGAGCCTGTGTGATTGACTTTGGGAACGGCTGGGATAGGCATTTTCCTTTAGCCGAGTTTTCCTATAACAACAACTATCACACCAGCATTAAGGCTGCACCGTATGAGGCACTTTATGGTCGTAAGTGCAGATCGCCAATTTGTTGGGCTGAAGTTGGAGAAAGCCAACTTTCCGGGCCGGAACTAGTCCACAAGACTACTGAGAAGATCGTACAGATCAGGAGCCGAATGCAAGCGGCTCGTGACCGTCAAAAGAGCTATGCCGACAAGAGGCGGAAACCCCTTGAGTTTCAAGTGGGAGACAAAGTGATGTTAAAAGTATCGCCATGGAAAGGCGTGATAAGATTCGACAAACGTGGTAAGTTGAACCCTCGCTATATTGGACCCTTCGAAATTCTCGACAGAATCGGACCGGTAGCCTACCGACTCGAACTGCCATCTGAGCTCAGCGCGGTACATGACATTTTTCATGTCAGCAATTTGAAAAGGTGCTTATCTGATGATAACGCCGTCATTCCTTTGGATGAGATTCAGCTTGATGAGAAACTAAATTTCATCGAGGAGCCGATTGAAATCCTGGACCGGGAAGTGAAATAGCTAAAATAGAGTCGTATCCCAATTGTGAAGGTCCGTTGGAACTCTCGCAGAGGCCCCGAGTACACCTAAGAGCGAGAGGATGAAATCAAGCGAAAATATCCTCATCTCTTTTCAAACCCAACGAGTAACGTAATTTGAAATCCGGGACGGATTTCCCGATTAGCTGGGGAGACTGTGACAAATGGTAATTTTCACGTTGTTAATTAATATTAAATGAGTATTAATTATTTTTAAGCTGAGCATTTCTATGCGCATTTGCATGTTTCTGAATATTTTTGAGCATTTTTAGGAGCTGTCCCACATACTATAGCTTAAAGTCACTGCAGAAAGAGTATACTTTTGTCAGTAAACCTAAATTATCCTATTTCTGATAGTTACTGACAAGTCTCGTAAATAACTGAGAGCTTTCTCACATTTTTCTGAAAAACAACCGCACGCGCGTACCGACAGCACAGTATACATGGTAACAGTCAAATAAATATATTTATGAGTCAGTAATAATATTTTATAACATTTCTAACAAAAAGTGGACAAAAACTTTATTTTACGCATACGTGTCCAAAAACGTCAAACCGTGACTTTACGGTCACGTTTTAGCTCAAACCGACACACGATACACCAACGCGGAGTAAAAATAAATCTTACCCTCCCCCTAATACACCAAATCCGGCCACTAGTTACTACTCCCCCATTACAAGACAAAACTTACCCACTAATACCAATTTAATCTTATAAATATTACCATACTTCCCTAAATGTTACTAAAACAAAACCAACTTATCCTTTAACACTCTCAACACTTTCCTAGATCTTTTTTGATCTCAAAACTTTTGTCACACATCAAACATCAAGATCACATAATTTTCTTTGAAGTTCAATCAATATAGAGTGTATATTCAAGCTTTACGGTTATTTGGAACGTGGTTTGGGTAAATTTGGTGAAGTTTTGGGTGTTCTTGGTCTCTCATTCTCCACGTTAACATCACAACCATTGTAAGAATCATCAAAATTTTCTTAATCTTGTTAATCTCTTGTTCATTTGATGTCTAATGATGATTAAAAGTGTTAAATGTATATGTTTTGATAATATGGAAAAAGCTAGGGTTTGCATGTTTATATATAGTGCTTGACATTTTTAGTGAGATATGAACAAATTAGTAAATTTCTTACTTGTGTGGTAAATCTTGTTGCATATGATGTTAGTTTGATGATACAAACATGATTTATGTTAATTACGCGAGATTAAGCAATATATTGATTTTTGAAACTATATGGATGAATCGGACAAAAGAAAAATAAAAGATTATTGGGGTTTTGAAAAACATAAAATTTTGGCTCAAGTGGTGAAACGGTGGAAATTATACTTAAGTGCCAATTTGGAATAGCTTATTGAATAAGCCATAAGTTATAGAAAGTAACTAGTAAAAATGAGAAAATAAGTTGACACAATATGTATGGGTCGAATGGAACTTAATTTGGTCATATTTGAATATCAAACTTAATAGCTTATTTATTAGAGCTTAATTGATTAGCTTAAAGTTTAATAAGTAACTAATAATTACAAGGTTACTAAATAATGGACTAAAGATAAAAATTGGACATATAAGCCCACGATGAGGCTGTTGGGCTGAGCCCACTGTGAAGTTTTGTAGTTTTGACTTTTTGACCAAACGGACTTAATGAACGAGTTTAATGATTTTTAGAAACGCGACGATATATACGTTTTAACTAAAAATGTGTTTTGGGCTAAAAGTGACTATTGGGCTTATTACATGAATTTCGGCCCAAAATACAATTTAAATGACAAAAATAATTTTTGGAATATTTTCCGACTCGCCATCGATATTATTACTTAATGAAACGATAAATGTAATGAAAACTAGTTTTGGACTTGTTTTGAAATGCATAGTCTCCAAAAGGGTGAAAAATGACATTTTAACCAAAATAATATTAATATTGACTTTTGTTGACTTTTCAACTAAATATTGACTTTGTGTCGAAATCTATTGTTAATAATTAAACGTAACAATAACGATAACCATAACGATAAAAATTACTCGCGACGACCAAAATATATATTACTAACGTATTTTGCACATATACTTTACGAGATGAGTTATTTGGGAAAAATTGCAATACTTGAGGAAAATGGAAACGTTGTATAAACGAATGGGTCATGCCAAAATTTTCTAAAAATTTAACACTTAGAGTATTTTAGTGAAAATACTTAACTTAAGTAAATTTTCTAAAATTACTCAACAATATTTTATTTTCTTATAATTAAACTTGTATTATAAATAATAAATAATATTTATAATATAATAATCCTCCACTAACTTCATTATTTTATTAATTTTTCAAAAACCTATTTAATTAATTATAATTTTAATTAATTAAATACATGAGTATTTA
Organism: Artemisia tridentata subsp. tridentata; assembly: GCA_021014915.2. Taxonomy (NCBI): domain Eukaryota; kingdom Viridiplantae; phylum Streptophyta; class Magnoliopsida; order Asterales; family Asteraceae; genus Artemisia; species Artemisia tridentata. The sequence continues at coordinate 329,598,454 of CP139507.1, read as the reverse complement.
ACCTAATATATATATATATATATATATATATATATATATATATATATATATATATATATATATAAATATATATAATATATATACATATATATATATATATATATATATATATATATATTATATAATATAATATATATATATATACATATATATATATATACATATATATATATATACATATATATATATATACATATATATATATATATATATATACACATATATATATATATATATATATATATATATATATATACATATATATATATATACATATATATATATATACATATATATATATTATACATATATATATATATACATATATATATATATATATATATATATATATATATATATATATATATATATATGTATGTATGATTATATATATATAATACTTGCGCATTTTAAACGGCAAATACCAGCACGGATGTTCCGTTACGTATTCCCACCGTGCACTTTCACCATGAGCCACCACCAAGAGTTACAACGATAAATCATTTTTAAATATATTTTTACCACACAGCAAGCAAGAAATACACGAGCACTGGTCAAACGTAAACTTTTCAAATAAAATAAAGACATATGAGACACGAATATTTCGCTAAGACTTACCGTACTGATTTAGGTTGTGTGTCGGCGCGGTTGCACTATTTTGTTGATTAGCAGATTGTTGTTGTTTTCAAGGTGAGTTTATAGCCCCATATTTTTATACGATTTTGTTTTACAAGCTTTGGGGTGAGAAACATGAAAAATTGTTTTCATGGACCAAAAATGGATTTTGTTTTTATACACACTAATATGCAGAAACCTAAGTTTAGCTGAATTCCATTGCGCCCACTATCATCAACCGTTAATTCCTTTCTAGGAAGCCGTTTGATATAAATAGATCTATTGGGGATGACACCACCGTTCGGTTGGCTTGGCATAGCCAAGGCGAATGTATACCAATCGAATAATAGGCCAAGTGTCTGGGGATTAACACTCGCGGGCACCCTTTTTATGCTAATGCCAGTTGGGCACGTGGCAATGTCATAGATCGGTTAGATGAGGCTTAGTGTTTGCATAGCTGAGTAGTGTGTATTTTGCTGAATTGTTTGTTGATTATTGCTATTGGTCCATATGTGCTATTTACTTTAAACCTATGAACTCACCAGCGTTAGCTGACTTTTAGCATATTTTTCTCAGGAAACTGAGGTGCGTTAACTGAAGGCAGGGCATGGCAATGGTCATAATAAATGTTGGAAATGTTTTTAATAATGCGTTAACTCTGAAATTTGGACCTCTTGTTTTATGGGCTACCTTTTCATTTGAAATTTATTTTATGTAAGACAACATGACTTAATTTATGTAATGTATTTTAAAACAGATTTCAAATCCGTTCTTTATATCTTGTGGTGTGATTATCGATTTAGTAGCACCCAAAGTGTATGCTTCCGCAATATTATGATTTTGGGTGTGTTACAAGTTGGGTTTGAGTAAAGAGTGCGTAGGAGCTCTTAGTGTACTACCCTAATGATCGAAACCATTTGCTTTTATATTAGACATGGATTTACCTTCAGTTAGATATGAGCTTGGTTTTGTATTTAAGTTTTGGAACTCCTTATGTATAGAGTTAGTATTTCGTTATTATCATTAGAACACCATTGTTACCATTATGTTTATAAGTCTTCCACTTGCGTTTGTATGTTCAGATTGACACCATAATGTGGCATTTTGACCCTTGTCGGGTTGGGGTGTTACAATTATTGTAACACCCCAACCCAACAAGGGTAGAAGTGTTACAACAATGGTGACATATCAGAAACATACACAAGCATACATCTTCAATAACACAAAGGAATACAAAGGTTACAAGAAATTACAAGGAAATACAAAATTTAAAAAGGAATAAATACTGAGTCTGAAAATATAAATTCTTCTAGTCATCTCTATAACAAAATAACTATCACAATGTAGTCTTCTAAGTCCAATGGTACTCTCCACTCATACCCAGCTTCCTACTAAAACCTGCCGCAGGAAAAGAAATGCGGCTGAGCTACGAGAGCTCAGTGAACAGATATAACGGTAACAAAGCAGTAATGAAGAATAGTACAGAGTGTCAGAAATATATGTCATGCAGATACAATCAGAATCAAAGGATAAATAAAGGAGTAAGGATAAAGGATAGGGAATAATAAGTAGGTAAAGGAAAAAGGAAATAGTGCAAGGTATAATAATGGTCAAAGGTAAGTAATGTATATGGTAAAGGTAAACAGTAATCCACCACGAGCCCAGAAACAGAGATATAATATATATAACCATGCCATCATCATCAATCAGAGGGGTGTCCTCTCAGTAACCAGATAATATGAGGGGTGTCCTCATGTATCAAATGGAGTAGCTAGCTCCCAGAGGTTGTGAAAGACGTGTATCGCACACACCATCAGTCACCAGAGATATAACAGATAATATAAACAGATAACAGAAATCAGATCAGATCTAGGATGCATCCATACGCCCCAGGTGGCCAGAGTCTACCAATACACACCAGATAAAATAAAGTCAGGGACGGGACAGGTCATCACTCTCCTGCCCTAGAGTCATGCCATCGGTGCATCAATGACATGGACATGAAACCCTCATGCCTAGTGAGGTGGCTCGGGTATCAAACCGTGGGTCAAAGGTCAAGTATCATGTCATAAACAGAGGGTCATGTCAAAAGGTTCAGATTATAAGGTCCATGTCAGATGTTACAGAAGTGTATATCAGAGGTTCAGAAATCAGATAGGTTTATACCAGAGTTTATAACAATGTTCAAGTCCAGGTTCAGAAATAGTATATCAGATTAATACTTATATCAAAGTTCAAATTAAGTTTCAAACAAGAGTTTATAACCAGGTTTAGAATAAGGTTCAAATCAACGTTCAATAGGTCATATCAAAGGTCCATAATCAAAAGGTTTATAGATTCATAGAAAAGATTTAATTCAAAGGTTTCATATTAAACTTGTATTTAAAATAATCTTTCAGTGACTTTCATAAAATGATGTTTAGTAAAACCTTTTATAAATATAGTCTTTAAAAGAGATTTTCATAAAACCTTTAGTCCTTTAGTGCAGTTCCAATTCAAAAATTGGTATAACATCGTATCCAAAACTTTTCAAAAACATTTTCATATCATTAAGGAAAGTTTCCAATTTCAGTTAAAATGTCAAAATGAATCTTCAGGGTGTTCAGAGGTTTGCATATTCAGGTCACAAGGTGAGGAACGAATCATGTCAAGTATCAAAGGAATAAAACAGGGTTCAGTTTATCAAGGGAACTCAGAATCAGATTCCATATCAGAAAGGTTCATAATCAAATTCTTATAACAAGGTTCTAATCAGGGATTTATAAACAAGGGAATCATATGAAAGGTTCAAGTAAAGGGAATCATAGCAATGGCACATTAATATAGAAACTTGACAGATCAGAAAATGATAGAGATCATGAGAAACCTGTGAGAAGGTTCAGAATATCTGTACCTTAGCAGCACTGAAAATAAAGGAAAGGGCCAGAATAATACGAGCTAATCCCTCTTCCAAATTATCTTCCTGAATTACTAGTCATTCATTATTTTTGGTGTCTATTTAATATATAATGCCATAACTGATTATGGTTAGTGTTATACCCATTGAATTAATATATTTAGGGTTCATTCATATTTAGTAATACATAGATTTTTAATAATATCTCGAAACATGGATACCCTCTAGACTTGACTCACACGAATAGAAGAAACCCAATTACTTCAACAAGGTGATATAGTCGATCAACAAGTCTTGTAATATATAAAAGTCTTTTCGTATGTATATAAAAGCCAATCAACAATTCTTATAGTATATTCGACCCATGTGATGCCCCTCGATTTGTTATTATAAAATAAGTTAGCGTGAAGATTATGACCATTTGACATTAATATTATAGTGTTTACATTAGAATTAACTAGTGCATGAATTGAGTGTGGTATGAACATATATATATAAATTTGTATGCAAGACCATAGAAAGACTCTCATGCGAGACTTACCCTCGACTTACACGCATACTTTCACAAAGGTTTTTGGATAAAATACAACCACCATCACACAACACCAGCCCATGATCGAACCTACCATGCAATACTCATACGTATAGGTTTCAAACCATAACCCAAAACTTGATCCCACAATTCCAGGTTTCATAGTTCATTAATGGTTAAATAGGTGACTCAAATTCTTGACTGATCGACACCAAGACTACCCAACACTAACACACCTATGCAAGCACAGACCATACACATCAGACTCCATTTACAGTCAACAATTCACGCATAAAATCCCATTTTTAATAGCCCAAATTTACTGTGAATCGACCCATATACACAAGTGCAGACTCAATCCAACAACCTTAAATTTAGTTGCCCATACTCGACCCTCGTAAAATCATGACCTTTGAACCCTCGCGAGACCAAAACAAATCCACACACTGAATACATGCGCCCAATGTTTTATTTTTTTGAGTCTCTTATATTCTATTTTTTTTACTCCCATGCAAAATCATGCACGAACATATCGTGCGTGTTTAAACTCAAATTAGTAACTTATGTGAAGGAATTTATTCGTCAGTACACCTCTTGTTATAGTTTTATGACCTCATCAAATCAATAATCAAATGATTAAAGTGTGAAAGTAGTTTTAGAATTACCTTCGTACAAAAGATAGTTCGAGATCGAAAACGAACACGAGTCGTATGAAACAGATCAGAAAAAAAAAGGCACGAACACGAGGGTACAAACAAACATGATCGAACCACCCACAAGAACTTCTAGTCGAAACCCTTAGCTAGAACACCCTTCGAAGAGCCTCCAAAACCCACGATCAAAGGCACCCCTTTGAACTTACTGTAGCACTTCGACACACCACCAAATAGGGCACACAAAAGCCTCCTTTACTGCTGTGTTTGAATCGAACAGGAAGGGAGAAACGGAGCAGCAGATCCTTTTGTGGTTTGTAGTTTTAGGGTTTTCAAAGCGAAAGAGATTTTCGGTATATATGGATTTGATAGAACCGTGTATATGATTTGGATAATTAGGGAAAGACCAAATTTGGTGGGATTGTGATATCATTCAAGTTAAAGCTTATCTCTTCCTTAATTTCTTTTGGCCGAAAATTTGGTTTCTAGTTACATGGACATGTCGAAATTTTGATATGCATGTAGAGAATTTTTTTGTTTTGTGTTTCTAAAGTATAAGGTAAAGTTTATGAGTGTAATTTTTTTTTAGTAGGTAACTTAGGATATTAATTACTTTAGATAAAGTTCAAATACTATATATTCTTAAATTTAAAAAAAAAATAGAAGGGCATTTTGGTCATTTCAGATTATGCTAATTTTAGGGTTTTACAATTATGGTATCCGAGCTCAGGCTTCGACTTGTAGCACATAAGTTATGGCCTGTGAAGATTTGGACCCTTAGGTTGGCACTGTAGGAGCTTATGGAACAATCCTTGAGATTTTGCCTTAGGTTTTCCCTGCAGAAACTTTAGTTATGACCGGTGAGGTTTGGGTAGATTATGCGATAAGGCATTGATTAGTTATCTTTCTTCCGCACTACTCTGATTTATGTCTCTGATTCAGTTAAGCCTTTATAAGATTATTCGTTCCGGAGATTTAGAAAATTTAGCAAGATACGCAACATAAGTTCAGTGATCGAATAAGTTTAGAATAATTTGAAAATTTTGTAGTAATGCCTTACAGGTTTCACTTTCTGATGTGACGACATTCTTTCAAATTTCATTCTCTGATTGGTTTGTCATTCGTTTAGATGCCTATTCGTTTGTTCAGAGAATTCGTATATGTATGGATTCGATGTTTTCGACACATTATGTGGTTTCTCTTGCTTTTGCTAAGCATATTAAGGTCCTCCCTGCACTATTATAAATTGCTATACTTAGTTCTATTCCTACGAGGAATCTTGTGATTATTCGTCACGAGTATCGGAATTGTCATGTACGTTTTAAAGATATTTGAAAATAAGTTTCGTTCTGCTAATCTGTTTCTTTTGGAAATGTTTAATTCGATGTTATGCTGAGTATGGATTTGTTGACTGAGCATCGAGATGCTAACAACGGTCATATTAGATTTGTCATCTTTAGCGATTTGAGAAACTCAAAATTTTGTACCATGGTTTCCAACCTGGTAAACAATTATGATCACTTTTGCTTTGAAAACTCGTACGTTAATCCGTCGCGGTTGTGAAGATACTTCGTTTGATGAAACTCGCCTCGAGAGTTATTTGGTTATTTGAAATTTTCGTGACGTAGTCCTTAATGAATTACCAATATTTCCATCTGAGTGTGAATTTGTTTTAATCTGGTTATGAGAATTTGTTTAGTCGCGACTCGAGGTAGACTGTGATTGCAGTAAAGGCATGTGTATATGATGCAAGTATTATGACGCCTGGCCAATGTGAGAATTGTTACATCATATAACTTGAACTTATTAGGATCATAGGAGATCTTGAACAGTGCTTGAGAACAGTAAGTTGGTTGATTCAGAAACTCTATCCGTATAAGAGCAACGTTTTACCTAATTCTGAAACTCCGTATCTTATGACATCGGTTGAATGGAAAGAATTGAAGGACCAGCTTTTAGAAAGTGGTTTTATCCGTCTGAGTATGTATCCGTGGTGTACTCCAGTTTTATTCGTAAAGAAGAATGATTATAGTATGAGGTTGTGTATTGAGTTCTGGAAGCTGATTAGTATTTCGGTTAGAACCGTTATCCGTTACCTCGAATCGACGATTTGATTAATCAACTTCAGGGTGTGAAGTTTTTTCTCAGTGATTGAGTTTGGGATTTGAATATTTTCAGTCACGTTTAAAGGAGCGAGATGTTCCTAGATTTGCTTTTCGTATTTGTTATGATCTTTATGAGTGTTGTGATGCCAATTGTATTGGCTACTACTTCGACTGTTCCTATGGACTTGTTAAATCGTGTCTTTCATGAATAATTGGACAATTTGTCATAGTATGACATATTGGTATATTGGTTGATTCAGTGCTTGAGAACAGTAAATTGGTTGATTCAGAAACTCTATCCTTATAAGAGCAACGTTTTGCCTAATTCTGAAACTCCGTATCTTATGACATCGGTTGAATGGAAAGAATTGAAGGACCAGCTTTTAGAAAGTGGTTTTATCCATCTGAGTATGTATCCGTGGTGTACTCCAGTTTTATTCGTAAAGAAGAATGATTATAGTATGAGGTTGTATATTGAGTTCTGGAAGCTGATTAGTATTTCGGTTAGAACCGTTATCCGTTACCTCGAATCGACGATTTGATTTATCAACTTCAGGGTGTGAAGTTTTTTCTTAGTGATTGAGTTTGGGATTTGAATATTTTCAGTCACGTTTAAAGGAGCGAGATGTTCCTAGATTTGCTTTTCGTATTCGTTATGATCTTTATGAGTGTTGTGATGCCAATTGTATTGGCTACTACTCCGACTGTTCCTATGGACTTGTTAAATCGTGTCTTTCATGAATAATTGGACAATTTGTCATAGTATGACATATTGGTATATTCAGAGACGAAAGAAGAAGCTATATGTTATATTCTCGAAGAGTAAATTTTGGTTGGAATGAAGAATGAGAGGAGAATTTTGAGAAGTTGAAAAGAGATTTGTTTCAACTCAAGAAGGAGACTTAGCTATGTCCTTATGTAACATGGGAAGATTGTTGGTTATGCATCAGTACAGCTAGAACAGTAGGAAGTGAACTATCCGACGCATAACTTGAGAGTGATTTGTGACAGACATGAAGAAGCTCATGATCAAGACGGTAGAATATGATCTATGTTAGAAGACTTGAAGGAAGCGGTTTGGATTGAAGCACACAGTTCTACTTGCTTTATTCATCTTAGTTGTACTATTATGCATAGAGACTTAAAGCAGAATTTTGATGGAATGGTATGAAGATGATTGTGACTACATTGTTGGCGAAGTGTTTAGCGTGTCAATAGGTTAAGATTCAACATCAGAGTACAAGTGGTTTTCCTTAGTTTTGGATGTTTCGTATGTGGAAGTGGGATAAAACTTTTAGGAATTTTTTAACGGGATTTTCGCGCACATTTAGGAAGGACAACATGAATTGAGTTTTAGTGGATCGTTTGTCTAGGTCGGCTCACTTGGAAGATTGGTAGAGATTTCTATCGGCGAAAGATTATTCAAGCTGCATGGCGCACCTGCAGTTATCGTGTCAGAGATTCGCGTTCTACTTCACATTTCTAGGAAGAACTACTGAAGGCTTGAGGAACCAGACTCAAGTTTAGTAATGCTTTGCACCTCCAGACTGATGGATAACCAGAACAGCTATTCGAGCTTGGATGATGTTTTGAGCAGGAAATGTGATAAGTGTTAGTTTTTGTTGTGTTTGCTCACTAAGATAGATGGCATGCAAGTGACAAGGGTTTTCCTTTCGGAATTTTGTATGAATAGAGATGTGGAGCACCTTTTGGTTGAATTAAGTCAGAGATTTACTTATGATGCGTGGTTTTGCGACCTTACAACAGGTTTTACCTCTCGAGGGATCTCAAGAGGCTTGCAATCCCCACCAGGCAGTGTACCTGACCGATGTAGTATAGTGTAGTGGCAAGTACCGGGGGATTGATTGTTCTCTAGGGGAATAGTGTCGTTAGGATTGAAAAACTACTCTAATAGGTCTAAGGGTGAGGGAATATTCTTTTTGTATTTTTTATATTTTTATGAAAGCAAGTAAAATATCGGGTTTGAAGGAGTGGGCGGAATTAGTTGCTAGTCAACTAACCCAAATAACTACAATTGCAAATAAAATAAAATAACTGAAAATAAAAAGGTTGTGGAACTTATATGGGGAGAAATGTGTTTACTTAGATTTCCTTACTCCCTAACTATCTTTTACCGGTTTATTAGTGTGTATTAATTGCGTGGATGACAGGTGTATTCCTTAATACCAATCGTGGGGTGGCGTACGTACTTCCCCAACTCTACAAGCTCCTACTTCACTCCTATGTCGAGCCGGCTAAGAAGCTCCTAACATGGGATCACTAGAATTCGCTCATGCATTAAATACAACCATGAAAACCTTAGTACGCATTGGTTCATGTTTCTTAAGACGTTCAAGCAAGTTACCGTATAGGAGGTTAGCCAGTTTTCTTAAGCCTAACATCGATAAACAATCATCCAATACAATTAATAACACACCAACAACCAATAATCAATAGTTAGGTTTCATTAGATCTAAGCAAACACAAGATAAATCTAGCCTAGCATGTTAAATAAAAGACAAGAACAAGATATAATCAAACAACACATAGACATATTGAATGATTAATTGATTACTTATCTTCAATTGAACATGGGAGATCCAAGGGTATAAAACCCTTAAAAATGGCAGAAAAATCGTCTAGGGTTTTCTCCTCACAAAGTTGCACACTAATGACTAAAAATTATTAAAGTATATATAGGAAAAAAGATCTGACGGCGTCACCCTTTGGGTCGTGACGCCGTCACCTCGCCGCGGTTAGGGTTTCTTGATGGCCTTCTTGACGCCGTCCCCCTTTAATCTTCCAAATCCTCTCTGGCTTATCAAGGCTTGACGACCTTCTTGACGCCGTCCCCCTTTAATCTTCCAAAATCCTCTCTGGCTTATCAAGGGTTGACGGCGTCACACTAGGGCTTGACGCCGTCAAAGGTACTTTTCCAGCAGATTTAGAGACTTTATCGTTTTCTTCACTTTTATGCTCCAAAAACGTCCAAAATGCTTCCTTTTCCAAATTTCATCTCCAAAGTACCTAAAATGACAAAAGGAACGATTTAGGGCAATATTTGATCAAATAAATACGATTTAGGGCTTAAATGACCCCCTAAAAGCGGTACACTTTTCGCTTCATCAAATACCCTTTCACTTGAGATTTGCTTGTCCTCAAGCAAATGCGCTTTTATTCTAATCAAAATACAAGTTAGGGGTCATTTAACGCTAATATAAAAGTAATTACAACAAATAGTCGTTCCACTTTAATCATAATAAGCACGGAGATTACAAACTAGCACCTCACAAGTAGTGTTTAGATACTCACATCTCTCAGGTGTCATAAAAATATATCTCATAAATGAAAATGAATAATATCTCTCACTACCTGTCATAGCGAATAGATTACCATAGGCTTGGGAAAGGATCGAAAACCTCCTCCACTAGGCGTAAGCACCTAAGATAAACTATCAAAGAGGGCTTTTAAACGGGTTATAACGTTAGGTGTAGGGATATGATAAACACGGTTTTGTTGGATAAAGGATATTTTACTGGTGGCGAGTTAAAGATCTTGATTAATTACATGTACAATATGGCGTTGCTAAGCCAAGACTAGACTCGACTTAAGCTAATGAAAGAAATAACAAAAAAGATAAAATAAACATAAAATGAAACGGGATGGTAGTCCGTATGTTTTTTTTTCTACTTTTTTTTTTTTTTTTTTTTTTTTTTTTTTTTTTTGCATACACTCTTGCCCTACCATCCAAAATAATACATCGCAGGAGGGTTGTATCCCCCTTACACTTGAACTTTTACATACTTTACATAAATTTATTCTAATGACTCGAATCAAGATAATCGAAACATTTGGAGTACTTTAAAATATTAACGTACATATGGGGGTAATAAATGATGTTCTTCCCCATTACTCCATTACACTAGTACTTTACCCATAAGTCCCAATCGTCCCAAAACAATATGTACAAGGATATGACTCGACTTAGCAACCATGTAATCAATTAGATAATTAACTAAGTGTTTAAACAAATGTTGTCACAATAATGCACTAAAGATAAGTGCATACAAGGTAGGCTAAGGCGATTTGGGTGTACATTTAAGTGGGGTGTAACAAATTCTTACTTTAAGTAAAATGCTTAAAGTTAGAAACGAAAAGATAGGCTCTGAGGGTGTGTACTAGGGGTATCGTGTACTAAAAATGAGTAAAACGCAAAGGGTGTGGGGAGAATTACTTGACCAATGTAGCCAACGTAATTATAACAAAAACACAGGTGTAAAACAATGGGTTAATCCTAATGCCTCTTATCATGTAGTAAATCTAACTACACGAATGTAGTCCCACTTGTGGCCTCGGAATGGTCCTAACGCAAGTTCTAGAATCTAAGTGCTACCGGTACACACATCATAGCATAGATGCTTTTCCTACCAATTCTAGGGGCGAACCTCACATATTTGGGGGTGGAAAATTTTTTAGTGGTACGGTTTTGTGCTAGTCATATAACTCCTATCTGTGAGACGCTTATTAAGACCAAAGTTTCACTCCTATATGTTGTAAAAAAATTTAAATTTGGCACTAAAATTGCCTGAACAGGTATTTCTCTCAGTTTTATTACACATCTACCATTAAACAAACAAAAATCAAGTGCAATTGCATTCTCTAAAGTATCGTACTTTACCCCCCCTTACACTTAAGATGAACATTGTCCCCAATGTTCAAATAACAAGATGTAAAAGTAAATAAGGTAAAAGAATGAAATCAAATACTCCCCTGATTCGTTCGGTGGATAAAGAGGTAACATGGTTAGATCTTCTTCCAAGGTAATGTTGAAGCTTCAAGATTAAAGCAACGCCAAAAGCTAGATTCCACATACATCTCCTTGTCCAAAATAACCTGTTAAACCTGAGAAAACAAACACGAAAACCTGCATAACATCGGCGGGATAAATCTGTATAAGGATATAATGCTTGTGGAATGATTATTTTGCAGATTCCTAGAGTTTATAAGTTAGAGATTTAATAAAGCATTTTATGATTCCGGAAGAAAAACAAAACTTTCAAAAATTTTCAGAAAATTAAAACCTGACGCCGTCAGGAATGATCTGACAGAATTCTCATGTTAAGTTTCCGGAAAATTTCTGGAAAAACCTATACCTTACTTCCTGGAATTCCTGCAAAATATCATTATGACTCGATACAAGCATTTAACTCAAACAATTACTAATATGTATGTTAATTTAATATTGTTATGATTCATGTTCATTTGTTCTAATAAACCGATTTGGATTTCCCTTACACTTAACTTTTGCAAAATACCTTTATATGTAGTTAAGACGAAGTTAAAAACAAGATAAAGCATTTTCACAATTTAGTTTCGAACATGAATCAATAATAATAAAAATTAAACATACATACGGAAGCAAATAAAATCAAACAAACAAATAAATAAACACACAAAGCAAATAAAGCTTGGGTTGCCTCCCAAGAAGCGCTTTTCTTTATTAACGAGTCTTGTAGCTAGAATCAAAGTCCTTTTAACCTATGTAAGTGAGATCGTCATCGAGGACATCTTTAGGGTTAAGCTTGGATTGAAGTTTTCTATTGGTCCGCATAGTACGATATATCTTTTCAAACCTTTCTCCATCCGGGTCATACAATGTCATCTTAATATGCCATGACCCATCTCCATCTTTGGGTGGTTTGTCCCAATCCCACTTATGATCATCGTCCTCACAAGTCCACTTATTCATCCCTAGGTTAATTGGCAAAACTCCTAGGAAATCAATCATCTTCCTAAAAACTAGAGGGTCTTCAAATGGATCCAATTCGGTGTCCCTAGCCAAGAGTTGTTCTACGCATGTGTTCGGTTCACAAAGTCCTCTTCTAGGTAAAATGGGCATTGGGGTCCTATGAAGTCTCCATTGATCCAGGGTCCATATCTAGATGGTCTCCTATTTAATTCTAACCAATGGGGTGTTGGTTCCTCACTAGTATCATAGGCATGTTTCTTCACATCATAGACTGACCAAGTATCACCTTCTCCTACCGCTATCTTAGATTCCTTACAATCAATCATTGCACTAGCGGTCGCCAAAAATCCTCTACCTATCAACAAGGGGCATGTAGGGTCGCTAACCATATCAAGGACGTGGAAATCGGCTAAAATGGTTAGTTTTCCTATGTGTACTAACACGTCCGTGACTACTCCAACCGGGTAAGCAACACTTCCATCCGCTAAGCCTATTATTACCTCGGTTTTTTCAAGTTTCCCTAGTTTTAGAGAGGTGTAGAGAGGTAACAGAAGTAGGTTAAGGCTTGATCCAAGATCGGCTAATGTGTCATAAGCCTCCGAATTACCGATCTTGCAAGGTAGAACAAATAAGCCCGGATCATCTAATTTCTTAGGTAGCTTGTTTTGAACGAAGGCGGTCCCTTTTTCGCCTAACTCGAGCTTCTTCTCATCCAACACATCAATAACCGGACTTTCAAGGTGGAGCTCCTTGAATTCTTCGTCAAGGTTTTGAGTGGGAGGTGTTTCAACTATGTTGTTGACCAATTTAGTGTTGGATATCTTAACTTGTTGGTCCTTTTGGATGACTTGGGTTTGTTTGAAACACGTGCTCATGGAATTGACCGAATAATATTGTGGACAAGAACTAGGAGACGAAACCGATGAAATGGCGTTGACGTTTAGTTTCGGGTTCTTGACTGTGTTGCTAGGGAGTGCTCCCATTTCTCGGTCATTGAGGGCTTTCAACAAAGTGTCAATCTTATTGGTCATCTCGCTTTGTTTTTGTTTGAAATCGGCTTCAAACTTGGCCAAACGAGCTTCTTGAGATGCCATAAATTTGGACATCAACCCTTCAAAGTTATTGGTACTACCATTGCTGGAAGGATTGTTGTTGAAAGTACGATTCGAGTTGGAACCGCTTGATTGAAAACGATTAGGTGGGTTGGAAGAATTGGTTTGTTGTGCGTTTTGGTTTTGTTTCCACCTAAGGTTTGGGTGATTTTTCCATGAGGGGTTGTATGAATCACCGTAGGGGTTTGGCTCGGGTTTGAAAGTGTACCACTTTTCTCCCGCTCCGTCGGTACGCAAGGATGCGTAGTCCGCAAAAGCTTGTTCGGGGAGTTCCATGCAATCACGAGTGTCGTGGGGACCACTACATAATTCACATGAAGAAGTGATTTTGTTCACTTGACTTGAAGGTTTAGGAGCCTCGTAGGATTTCATAAGAAACTCGACTTGGTCTTCAAGTTCTATGATCCTACGGTCGGAAGTGCTTGAATTGTTCGAAGGCAAAGATATTACCTTGACCGTTTTATTCAAATCACGGGGATCATTCCAACTTTTGTTGTCATAAAGAGCAAGATCTTCCAAGAGAGCCCATGATTGTTCCGCACTTAGATCACGTAGCTTACCACCGGCCGATTGGTCAATGGTTTGCCTCGTGGAGAGATTGATGTGGTCATAGAAGATTTGGACTTGGAGCCAAAGTTCTATGCCATGGTGAGGGACTTTTTGGAGTAAGTCCTTGAATCGAGTCCATGCCTCGTAGAGGGTTTCGCCTTGACGTTGTTGGAACATCAAGATATCATTCCTTAGCTTGGTAGTTCTTCATGGTGGAAAAAACTGAGCAAGGAAACAAGTGGTGAGATCATCCCAAGGGTGATGGATCCTGCGGGTAGACGCTCTAGCCATTGACTAGCTTGGTCCCGCAGAGAGAATTGAAAGAGACGCAGTCGGGTCGTCTCTCGAGTGGCAACATCAAGGTCTATGGAATCAACGATTTTGAGAAAGTCCTTGAGATGTTGCTTAGGATCTTCGGAACGAAGTCCATGGAATGCGCATCCGCTTTGCACCAACCGGATGGTGTCGGATCGCAAGGGAGTGACATTGGCTCCTTGAGTGAGCTCAATGGTGTTTTGATAGCCATGGTGGCTAGGACGAGAGTAGTCTCCTAAGGTTCGGGCTCTAGGAGGTGGGTGTTGTTGTAGTGGTAGGTTGTTGGGATCGAGGATATTACCACCTTCCATGATGTCGGATGGTGATGGTTACGAACAAAGAAACGAAGAAAAAAGATAGACTAAAGAAAACCTAGAAAAATAAAATAAAAATCTCACTAGAAAGGAGTCTAGTGAGTAGACCTAATAAAATAAAAATTCAACCTAAACAATAACTATTCCCCGGCAACGGCGCCAAAAACTTGATGCGTGGTTTTGCGACCTTACAACAGGTTTTACCTCTCGAGGGATCTCAAGAGGCTTGCAATCCCCACCAGGCAGTGTACCTGACCGATGTAGTATAGTGTAGTGGCAAGTACCGGGGGATTGATTGTTCTCTAGGGGAATAGTGTCGTTAGGATTGAAAAACTACTCTAATAGGTCTAAGGGTGAGGGAAGATTCTTTTTGTATTTTTTATATTTTTATGAAAGCAAGTAAAATCTCGGGTTTGAAGGAGTGGGCGGAATTAGTTGCTAGTCAACTAACCCAAATAACTACAATTGCAAATAAAATAAAATAACTGAAAATAAAAAGGTTGTGGAACTTATATGGGGAGAAATGTGTTTACTTAGATTTCCTTACTCCCTAACTATCTTTTACCGGTTGATTAGTGTGTATTAATTGCGTGGATGACGGGTGTATTCCTTAATACCAATCGTGGGGTGGCGTACGTACTTCCCCAACTCTACAAGCTCCTACTTCACTCCTATGTCGAGCCGGCTAAGAAGCTCCTAACATGGGATCACTAGAATTCGCTCATGCATTAAATACAATCATGAAAACCTTAGTACGCATTGGTTCATGTTTCTTAAGACGTTCAAGCAAGTTACTGTATAGGAGGTTAGCCAGGTTTTTTAAGCCTAACATCGATAAACAATCATCCAATACAATTAATAACACACCAACAACCAATAATCAATAGTTAGGTTTCATTAGATCTAAGCAAACACAAGATAAATCTAGCCTAGCATGTTAAATAAAAGACAAGAACAAGATATAATCAAACAACACATAGACATATTGAATGATTAATTGATTACTTATCTTCAATTGAACATAGGAGATCCAAGGGTATAAAACCCTTAAAAATGGCAGAAAAAATCGTCTAGGGTTTTCTCCTCACAAAGTTGCACATTAATGACTAAAAATTATGAAAGTATATATAGGAAAACAGATCTGACGGCGTCACCCTTTGGGTCATGACGTCGTCACCTCGCCGTGGTTAGGGTTTCTTGATGGCCTTCTTGACGCCGTCCCCCTTTAATCTTCCAAAATCCTCTCTGGCTTATCAAGGCTTGACGACCTTCTTGACGCCGTCCCCCTTTAATCTTCCAAAATCCTCTCTGGCTTATCAAGGGTTGACGGCGTCACAC